>JAZGTJ010003023.1:0-38142 GCA_036877575.1 Botia almorhae
TAGTCAAAATAATGCAGGCTCAATGGTCATAACAATAGGTCACAAATAGAGAAGAAACAAACGCTCGGTAAGGCAGTGAGAACTGGCAATACTTCGCAATGAGAAGCAGGAACAGCATGGTATAAATATGGAACAAACAGGAAGTAACCAATGAAGAAACAGACAGTCAGTATTCGGGAGAGGGCTCCCTCTGGTGGCTGGATGTATGGCTACCAGCCCCATTCGTTACAACTTCAAGTGATAGTAATGTTACTTTTATTCAAGAAACAAAATCAAATGAGAAATGAAAGATTTTTTAAATGATTTTTTTTTTACAAATTTAATTTTAGAAGGAGGAATTACCTAACGCCCATGACCATTTTATCATTGGAGCTGTGGTGTAATTGAGGCGTTTGCAGGATATGTGGGTTCAGATTTCTCCTCTCCTCTCATATAGTGTCATCTTTCTACTTTCACTGTCAATGCAAAAATAAACGTTCAGTTCTAAAGGCTTTTTTAAGTTACAGTTTAAAGTGTGACATGCTGTGAGCCAGAACCTCAGGATTTCCCTCCCTGAGATTAATTCTCTGCTTGATGAAATTACCTTTGAAATGATCTTTGCTGTTCTTCCATTCTTTTAAAGATCACGCGTGTGCTTCTAAAGCAACAGCGCTCTGTTTAAGGACAGTAGACTTTATACAATTAGATTAACCACGACTTTTCTTAATGGGTTGCCTGGCAATTTTCCCAACTCTCTTTTGTGCATCAAAAATCTAATGCAGCTGTTGCATCTTATGTTCCCCCGATGCAAATATATCAGGTCACCACTCATCTTATAGTGTGGACTAGAGTGTACCATACCTAGGCTATAAACTGCATTTGGTAACAAACAAATGGGAACAGACAAGTAATCTATAGCAAGATAAGGTTCAAATTTGTATGAAGTCAATATTTTTCAACGCTGTAATATCTACACATTTAATAAACATTTTGACATCACTGCAGTGTGACAGATATTACATGAAGTCTGAAGTAATATGACCGTCTAACCACACACATGAGAGTTAAAATACAACTGAAATGTGTAATAGTTGTCAGTGTAGCTCAGTATGTCCAACTACAGTATGTCTTTTTAATGTTTTAAGCTATTTTAACATATTTTCACCTCCCACTCGCTAGCTTTTAACACAGATACTTCAGCTTTAACTTTTTCACTTTTATGTTCAATGATTTTTAAAACTAAAATTCATTGTAACTTAAAAGGTTGAAAAATTAACTTTCTGTTGGGGTCTTGATTAAGAAGACAGTTCTTAAAAAACTGTCTAATTAGAAAAGGATTTTGTGAATTTATATTTCTCCACATTGTTCATATGAATGTTTTTGTTTTATAGTTCATAATAAGCACATTCACACCACACAAAAATAGATCTGTGTTTTGCTCGTGTAATATTCCAGCTTGCATCAATGGCCCTTTTATTTATTAGTATTTTGAGATGTTTTCCCTGAATTGTATTATTTTTCAGCATTCAGTATGCTAAATACATTACTATGGATTTAACAAACAGCACTCAAAACTCAAAGTTTCAGTAAAATTACAATACTTTGCGTTGTTTGTCAAATACAGAAAATCAAAGATATTTCAGTAAGTGTGATGTGTTTTGATCTGCTCAGGTAAACATGCTTCTCTGTCGTATATGGCAAATGTTCAACTTTATGTTTGAAAACACATATTCTTATATTAAGCATTTATGAGACAATATAGTAGATGTACCAGGTATCAATAATTGCTATAAGATATCATGATAGTAAATGTTTTCCACTTTTTCATCCTTCTTTAAACAACTTTCAGCACATCATGTTCAGTTGGGATAGAACATCTAATTATATCAAGAGTGCCCATAAAAATATATATCTGTTACATATAATGACAAAATAATTCCAACTCTGTGTTCTTCAGTATACTGAAAAACCGCTTGTTGAAGCAGTGCAAATAATAACTGCAATTCAAGACAATGTACTGTCCTTAATTTATTGCCTCCAAAATGTGATTTGAATTATGTAATGAGCAATTTTTCATACAGCTCATGTAAGTGTATTATTGCATGTGCTGTAATTATACACTGGAAACATGGAAGCATGTTCAGGAAGCATGAATTGTATTGTCTGGAACTTACTGTATCTGTCTGAAAAGCACATTCCTCTATATCATTTAAGAGAAAAACGAGTCAAAGGGAGAGAGATGCATTGTGGGCCATATAAATGGCCTCAGGGCCAAGCATGGGGTCTAAGTGATGAATTCTGCATGAATTCCAAATCCTTTGAGCAATTCCCCATGTTCTCCACTGGATAAGTTCACAATGTCATAATTCATTTCTAATCTAATTAGCTTCAACACTAGCAAAGCACAAATCAAATTTGGTTAGAGAAGGGAAGCTCTGAAATTTCATTCCATTGAACCTCTCCTGCCATTTTGACATATACAGGAAGAAACTAATGCAATTTACTCTGGACACTGCATGAATTATCTCCAATAATTTGGATGAAATGTGTCAGGTCTGGCGCAGCTCTTAAGAGCTAATTGAAGTTCAGCAACACCTTTTCATAAGGTCATCAGAAGGTTGCCTATTATTATTATCATCTTGTTTTTATTTTATATTATTTATTTACTTTTTGCTTATTTGTTGGTTTGCTTGTTTATTTTGTTATAAAATACACACACATAGGGACATGGAAACACTAGAGAGCAAGATTACTGTTCTGTTTGATTTTCTCTTTGGGTAATGTGTTTGAAAAATAGACAGCTACTTTTATTTGCACATGAATAAGACATCTGCTACAAAAACACCAGCAGATTAATATTTTCTGGTACTTTAATGGCATAACAATATTTTCTCACTTGATGGTGTTCTTGTATACGAGCAGGATGCGCACTTAACCCTTTCAAAATATATTGCAATGACAATCTGTTAAATGTTGTTAGGTCATTATTTTGCTCTTCTTTTCAAAACCAGTTGAAAAGTACCACCACAGGAGATGAAGACAGCTCAAAAATAGAATTAGTTGTTAGATGACTGAATACACAGTTGAAATCCTGTTTCATTCGCCACAGTCCCCATAATGACCTACAGCTGAAGCACTCAGAGTCAGCTGAAGAAATTGAATTGCTCTGCTATTATCATAATGTCACTATTACGTTTGGAAAAAGAGCAGTTTCTATGATTCACAGTTTGGGATCTCATTTCAAAGCCCGGGCCTATTAAATCTGATTAAGAGGAATTATCTGATAACATCTGATTCATAAGCTCCTCAAATCTGTGTACTTGAGCTCTTGTAATACTTATAAACATGCTTGAAACAATGATCAACACAGTGACCTTTAACCTCCAAGGACCAAGCAAAACATTATTTTTTACATATTTAATTGTATTCCCTCTGTAAAGGATATCAGGAGTGAGTTATAATAGAAATAATGTCATGATGTTCTTCATATCAAAATATAATTTTTTGAACCAAGCTTGAAGACTGTTATCAACACGTGGTATCTCTGAAAAGCTCAAGATGTCTCCTTTAAAAGTGAATGGCTGGTTCCCAGCATGATATTCTTCATGTCCTATGCTTATCTGGTCGAGCGCGGTGCTCGCAACACCAAGGTAATGAGTTTGAGTCCCAGGGAACATATATTCTGATTAAACATGCACCTTGACTAACTCTAAGCTTTCTTTTTACATGTAAATGTCCACAGTAGCATACATAATGTATATTTGTTGAAAACTTTCTCTGTATGCAAATTTTTGTTTGATTGACGGGTTAAAAGACAGGCATCCTAATTAGTAAGGCAGTGGATTTGTAAATCCATGCTATGAAATAACTATTCAGCAGCCATTAAGAAATCTCCAAGTCAAATTAAGATTTCAAATGAAACAGCGAGACTGCAGCTACAAACCAGCTGCAGACAGCAGCAGAACTCAGCTTTGGGCCGCAGGGTGTCTTTGACTTTTCTCATGCAACTTGTCTGTACTTGTTTGTTAGATGGAGTAAATGGAGCAATTTTGCAAATGGAACAAATGGAGACTGATGAGTGTAAAGACAAGCAAGAGTGTTTTCATCACATATCTCACTTTTTGTAGTAAACAAACACTTGATTTTGCAACATGATCTTATTAGTATTTCTGTGTGTAAATCAAAGTGACATTTGTCAGATATGGTAACCCATACCCGAAATGTGACCTCTGCATTTAACCCATCACTGGTGAGGAGTGAACACACAC
The DNA here is from genome assembly GCA_036877575.1 of Botia almorhae. Taxonomy (NCBI): domain Eukaryota; kingdom Metazoa; phylum Chordata; class Actinopteri; order Cypriniformes; family Botiidae; genus Botia; species Botia almorhae. The sequence goes on from JAZGTJ010003023.1 coordinate 4,248, forward strand.
ACACATACGGAGCACTACTGCACCCGGGGAGCAATCAGGGTTAGGTGTCTTGCTCAAGGGCACTTCAGTTGCTACCTGCCAGCGCTGGAATCGAACCAGCAACCTTCTGTTTTAAAGCCCAACTCACTAACCAGTAGCCAGGCAAATGTATTTACCTTACTTTTATGCAGTTTTCAGACAGTTATTTTAAGCTATGTATTGTGTTTTATACCACTTATTGTCATGCTTTCTGGGACTCAAACCCATAACCTTAGCATTGCGAGCACCATGATCTACCAGTTGAGCTGCAAGAATATTTATTAAAATGTATGTGTCCACTTTGTACAAACACCCATGAGATTACCCTGGATATTGAGCAGCATAGTAGCAAAATAACAAACTAAAATAATAAAGTTTCAACAATTTCTCCATAAAAGTTGCATCTGCAGAATCGTGGAGCTCAGCCGTGTCATTTCAGCGATGCAGCTGGTGTGTCCTGAGGCACCTCTAGCCGAGGATCAGACTCTCTGAGGATCTCACACATACAGCACAGCAGAATGTGACACTTTCAATAAGGAGAACCTTCCTCATATCTTACACCTAATGTATCTGCTGCTGAGGGGAACCTGGTACAGCTTTTGTGTGACTCAGAGCTTTCATCTGACACATGCCTGTCACACAGCTCTTCACGGCAAGATTGAGATTACATGAATTTTAACCTCTCATCAGACTTCTCCTCTCTCTCTCCTCATAACCCAGGAGGAGTCATGCATGGCTGGAACCTGACACTGCTACCAGCCTCTGCCCAAAAGAGTTTGCAAGTCGCTTCAAAATGAAAACTCACTGATCAGGATCGGTGGCATATTTTGAATGAAAAAACATGCAAGAAACATTTTCTGTGGTTTTGTTTTGAAATGAATGTATAAGCATTTCATGATTCTGGGAAGAAATCGTACTGTGTAATGATTGATTTCCTGCAAATGACATAAAAGAATGCGCTCAGCAGGTCAACGCTGCAGAAATAATATTCTAATATTTTAAAAACGCTGACCTGTGACCTTGCAGTGAGTTGTTACATGTTCTCTTAACTCAGCTGGCAGAACATGGTGCTGCTAACAATGGCAAGGTCATGGGTTTGATTTTCAGGAAACACGTGGAATGAGAAAAATATAATTCCAGATACAATATCTGGAATTATATCTGGAAGTCACATTGTCTGGAAGTCACATTGAATAAAAGCGTTTGCCAGATGCATACACAAAATCCAACAGGTGCTACAGTTACAGTAGACTAATAAATTAGATTAATTGGCAAACAAATTGTTTGCTAATAACATTTATGATATTTAACAAAAATAACCTTGAAATATAACTACATTAATAATTTTACTTTCTCTTGAGCATTGTTGTCTTTAATTGCTTTTTGAACTAAAATTATAGGTTAAATTTAATTTAATTTGTATAGTGACATGTTCAACACAGAATACATGGTATTATAGCAAATAAAATGTGTAAGATGTATATTAATAAAACCAATTAGGGATACTCGGTTTATAATTGTTTTATGAATAAAGGGTTGACTTAAACAACAAAAACTACAATATTTTATTAAGCAAGACATGCCGTTCCAGCGAACATGGAGATGCCACATAGAAAGATGATATCTTATGGGACAGGGGTGTAAGGGATTTGCAACAGTACCATAAAATACACACAATACACAAAAATATACACAATAAAAGAGACAAACAGATAACAAAATTATATATTATAGTTTATATATTATATTTATATAATATATAAATTATATTATATAGTTCATTGGTCTTATTTAAATGAACTGTTAAAATAAATCTAAAATAGCTTATGTTCAGTGTCATCTCTACCAAGGTGATCGTGTAATTGGCCATTGTGATTGTTTTTAAAGACAGTTGGCACAATGACTCATCTAGAATCCTTCAAAATCTTCCAGTCGCAAATGCATTAAAAGTGAGACCATTTAAGAAGCATCAAGAGCCACTTTGGCAAGTATAATTCACCATGTAGCATCACTTCAAATGTATTCTCCTCCTGCTTATTTTGCATTCAGACAGCTAAGCAAACATGGTCACAGGGATATAACTTATCACAGTGATATATAACTGGCACCCAGTTCTCAGATAATAGTCTACTGAGAGCATTTTTAAACATTCAAGTCAGACACCCCCTGATGCATTATTTAACATCACTTCTAAAATTACTGGATGAACGCATACATATTTAGCTAAATTTTAAATAAATATGCTGAACAAACAGGACTGTTTTTTAAACTTATTTTATAACCTTTTTTATTACGTTAAATTTTATTCTTTTAAGAGTTTGTAAAAGAACAAAAACGCAGGATATTAATAGTGTGTATTGATCAGAATTCCACCAAACGATTCTTGTTTTAAATGAAATGTTCAGAAAGAAACGGAATGACACAGCTATAGGCTTCGGTTTCAGTGTGTAACATTCTGGGCGCAGATGGTGCATTTATTTAATCACATTTAAAGTGGTAATGATTACTTAATGCCGAAATGACTATTTTGCAGTATTCAAGCAGCCAACATTAAAATGCATCTGCCCGTTTTCTGATACGTTTGAGTTTGCATGTTGGTCAGGGGGCAGATAGCATGCACTGACAGAGGACTTCATTAACAAGTAAATGACTCAAGCAATAACCGAGAGAGGTGTAGCAAAACACAGATGGAGTTGAGCTGCAGGCTAGTCATTTGATTTGTTAATAGTCTCTTCTTTTTTAAACGACTCTCGCTAAGAAGCTGAAGAGCTGCTAGATCAGCTGTCACCTTTCTTAATGACTTCATAGACAGCAGACTCAGATATGTTAAGGTTTTCTTAACATATTGCTTAACACTACGGCAGTCAAGCAAACAGCGGGTTGGAAGGTTTGTTAGTGCAGTCTGATTCTGTTCATACAGTAAATCTGACACTGCCAGGTCTCAAATATTTACAAAGCCACAATTATTAATATTGTCTTAAGTCTTACGGAAGTCCAGCCCTTGAGTTTGCAAATTGCAGTTGCAAACTATTCTTACTTAAGGCACATGTACAGTACATGTACATCATGTTTTAAAAGAAAGTGAGGAAGCTAAATAATAGTAAGATTGATCCTTTTGTTGATCTGCAAATGGAGATGTTAGGAAGAACAGGGTTAGGAAATAATTAACAGCAATCTGTGTGCAACTGTATAATAAATGTAACATGCATAAAAATGTACAGTGACAATCATTATTCTACAGTTTTTTCACTATACTATAGAAATATTCTATTTCACTTATGTGCTATATTCCAGATCTCCTCATTTGTGTGAGGAACATACTGAAATACTGAAACAAACCTGACCTGATCCTCACATAAAGCTAGCATACATGTCTTCATAGGGCTTGGAATATTATACATAATGCATGTGAATTGACTTTTATGTTTTTCCATTTTTCCAGAGTCTGACATTTAAAAATCAGTGACCATTTTTCAGAAAATACAGATATACAGGTTTCAAATGACACGAGGGTGAGGAAACGAACAGAATTTTCATCTTAGCCCTTAAAGTTTAGCCAAAAGTGTAATAGTCCAAAACGAGTTAAATACCAGAATGACATTTGAATGTTGAAAATGATACGAGTGTTATCATGGTGTGAGATACAAGTCTTCAGACTGGCATCAGTGTGTGTGTGTGTGTGTGTGTCTGTGTGTGTGTGTGTGTGTGTGATGCATATGAATCCCAGAGAGCCTGTGCATTTAAAGTACTTATTCATGTCAGTATGTAAACATTCAATGCAGACATATGAGCCACTGTTTCATTTAACAATGATTGTCAGGGTTGGTTAAACTCATTGTGTGCCTCATCCATATTGCTCTTGTGTCCACAATGCATGCTGGGAACACGCATGGCTTCTCCCAGCAGCCTCTGTCGGCATGCGGGTTTTCATTGAATTTACTGTCTCTTCCACTTCATCAAACGCTTGTGCATCTCTTGATCCTGACACTTCAGCTCAGACTCGCTGAACTTGTTAATACAGGAGAGTAACTGTGGTGTATTGCATTACATATATGTGTATATTGCAGTTCAAGTGTGGACAGTAAGTGGATGACACCTCTTTATGATGTGGAGCGTGTGAGTGATGTAAAGTATATGAGGTGCATTTCTCTGGAATCAAAAGCAAAGTGAAGGAGGAAGAGGAGGAGGGGGAGGAGGAGGGCTTCCTGCATCTTTTTTACATTCTAAAGGAACAACATGGTCTTGGAGAACCACTTGACTTTGACACTTGCAGATATCCAATCAGCCGTTCCTTCAGAACAGCTTTGTTATTGTGTGTCCATTTGTATGTGCGCTCGGCCCGCAAAAGCATCGAGATTTATTGCATCTAACAGCCAGCGTTTGGTCATTCATCTTGACCACTGCCTATCTGAAACCTCGGAAATAAATACAATCGGCAGTGCATTAATAATCACGAGTGAACACATGCAGATGGATCAAGAGTTCACTTCAGAGAACAATTATGAGGAAATGGACCCCAGCTGCAGAGCGAATGAGGTTCGGATGAGAGGCAGATCTCTTGAGTATGAAAGAGCACAAATGGCTGGAGTGACATTGCCAAGGTCACAGGCAGTAGTGCCAGGAAGTCCAGCTATTTAATCATGAGACTCTCCAACGTCTGGCCCTGGGCCCTGAGCTCAGCCCCCCTTATTGGTGCCTTCTAAAGGGTTCTAGACGCAATGCATTTAGGCACTTTCAACTCATACTAGATGTATGGCAGTATCATAAAAATGCCTCTGCGTATATGTTGCTTCACAGTGTCCCATCAACACAGTAAACAAAGAAAAACGTTCGACCTGCGTCTCTCTGCGAGTTCCCGAATCATCCGGATATGAAAGCAGCTGTGCTGGATTCTGACTTAAGGCAGTCTGCAGTTAATAAAGGCAAATGTGTGGAAGCTTATACAGAGAAGTCATTATTGTCTTCAAGCACTTACAGGTATTTTATAATCCTTACATATTGTACTGTATCCTCAGGCTGTATTCTAAAACACCCAGTAATACAGAGACTTACTGCATTAAAACATTTATACATCTAAAAGACAAAAGGCCAAGATGAGGATATTAGTTTTATTGCACATTCATTCTAAAGTGGCTGAGGGCAGGGCTTAGATATGGGAAACTTGTAAAAGAAAAGTAAAGCAACAATGCTCAGAATTACACAATAATCAATTAACAATTAATAAAAAGTGCTGCTGTGTTGAATATAAGCAAGGCTCAGTGGGTAATTACAGTCATGCCGATATTCAGTACAACGGCACGTTTGCAAGTGTGATATATTTACCTACATTTCAATATATTTGTCACACACTTATCATATGGTGTATAACATAATGCTCAAGTTCTATGTTCTGCTTTATTCCATTTTGGGGACTTCTGTGTTCACATGCAACATTCTGGAGTATGATGAACAATATTGCGGTGCTACTAATGATGTGTTTATTCTAGCCAATGGCTTACCCGGCCGTCTGTCTCCCAGATGTTTCCTGCCCACTCATTACCCTTCATTCTTGGCAGCAGAATACACCGTCAGCTTTTTGAAACAGTTATAGCTTGTTCCTCAGACTTGCTTTATTCCACTGTTGCAGGATAATCTTCCTCCAAGCCAATTCCTAAAGTTCTTCTTGTGAGACTTTCTGCCAAACTGAGCTCAGATCAGTGTAACTTTACCATCATCCCATATGGTCCCCAAGACCAGCCCAGGCTCAAGTTATTCATCATTTATACATTGCCCCACAGGCTCTGGTCGTTTTCCACTACTCTGAGATTGCTTACTGTCACTTAGAAATTCAGAGCGTACCCCATTTACAGAGAAGGAGATGGGATGTTTTTGTGTGGAGAGCCATGTTAGTCACCTTGTAATTATATAATTTAATTAATAAGTGCACCCCCAGGGCCAGAGCCTTGTTCTACATTTCAACTTCTCAATGTCAGATGTAGAGATATTAAGAGAACCAGTTCCACTCCAAACGGGTTCTTGCAATAAGGACTTCTGTACTTAATCATTGACCCACTAGTTATTGGTGTACTCTAAAGCAAGCTCACTAATATAATCACAGTTAGAGGAAGCTGTACTTATGGACCAGAATATAGGCACATGATGGTGGGGCCAGTAGGCAGCCACCTAGCAACATTTTACCAAACAACTATTAATGCCCTAGCAACCATCTTGAAATGCCTTGAAAACCAATAGCAATGTAAAGAGCCACATAGCAACACCCTGGCAACCACCCACAACCCAACGCATCATGCTGATGATTTTTGCATGAGCAAGCATCACTCACATTTCCTTAGGAGAAAAAAAATCAAGTTAATTAAACACTCTCATTCAAGTAGCATAGATGGATGAACTGCTGGTATTCAGTTTTACAAGCGTATCCAGTTCCATAAATTTGCTTGCAAAGTCGATTCTGTCGCAGATGAGGCATTAAAACACAAACCATAAATAATTACCACATTGTTTTCAAAATATAATATTAAAGACAGGTTGCTGTCAAAACAACATTTTGTCATAAGCCTAAAGTACATTTAATTACACAAATAATGCAGTGTATACTGATAAAAAGCAATTTAAAACCACTTAGAAAAATCATTTGATCGTTACTCCACACACTAAGTACCCCTGATGTGAATGTATTGGTAAGGATTTTCTCAAATACATTTCCGTGCTTCTATAGCATTAGGTTTTAAATAGCATTTTTACAATTTAAAACCAACTAACCAGTTAGGATAATTAACCGGGGCTCTGGGTAAATACATCACAGAAAGAAATGTCCACATATATTTTAAATGCGATTTTTGAAATGCTTCTGTTTAATTTATGTCTGGTATATAATATGTCACCATATAATATTTGCTTTTATGTCTACCCAGTTCTTAAAGCCTATTTGGAAGATCATGGGTTCGAATCCTAGGAAAAACAAAACTGATAAAAATGTTTTTTATAAATGCAATATGTAATAAACGGTGTTTAAAAAGGTGTTTATTACAACAGAACATTTATCGTCTTGTTCAATATTCTGTTGTTTAGAACAACTTTTGTATTTGTTGTTGATTTAGTTTTAAAAGTAATGACAAAACTTATTTCAACTGAGAAATTTTCAGTTTTAATTCAGGTGAAGTATTCATGACTGTGATAAGAAATATTTATAGAATGCCTTCATAGAATAAAAAAATCAATTTCAGCAGCCAAATTATACTTTTACCAAAACAATGCTACCCCAAAGCCTTATTTAACATTTAACTAGAAAAATCCATTTACTTCAGTATAATTATGTAGGCACATAAGCGTGTGGCGTGGTGTATTTTTGATGCAGTATTGAACGTTCTTTTGCATTGCTGTGAACATCATCTATTGTCAAGCTGAAGATTCATTTCAAAGGCAACACAACAGGGACTTGATTACAGTCATTTGTTCTGGTAATCTGAGAGTTTATAGATTGGATGATTTTGTTCCAGTCCAGTGTCGGTCTTGCAGAAGAGCAGGATAGACATTACATGTCTGACATTTCAGTGGTAGCTTAAGTACAAACTTCAAATCAAATCATCAAAACATTTAATGATAGCCTTAGCCACAAACTCTGTAATAATGCACTTCCTGGAACTTAAAGCATTGGTGATAATTCAATAATGAGTAATTGCTGGATTGTATAGTTCATTGTTAGTTCATTTCTTACAGTGCATTTGTCCAAACTGAACAGTTGTTATGACGTCTGCCGGAATGGACTGGAATTACTGATTGCCTTTTGACCTTAAGACCTTTTGTTTGTTTATTTTGTTTGTTTGTTTTTATGGTTTTATTTATGCAAGCATGTTTTTTGGCACTATTGTTGTTTTTAGGCAGTGGAATTGGCCAAACCTACACGTCTTCTGATAGGTAAAACACACAATTTCATGGTTAGCCAAGCGTAATGATTGCCAACACACAGTTTTGCATGTCTTTTGTAGTTTATGTCATAAGATCGGCTTTAATTAAGAGTTCAGCGGTGCCAATGTACAAAAGCAGGGGCACAACGTTTCATTAGCAATATAACACTCTGTGTATGTGTGTATTCACACCAAACACGTTCATCTAAGAATGAAAGTTCTTCTTTAACAGTGTCCTACTCATTAACAAGGAGTCAGAAAATTCAGTTATGCATATTGTTTTCTTGCTGCTCAGTTGAAGGATCTTGAAGAGGCGATTTCTATGGTGCGCTGGCACTGGAGATTAATTTTCTGTGTGTGAATTTATTGAGAATTAGCCCAGCATGAAAATGTTCTCAACAGTATGGTTGCAAACTGCCTAATCTCTCCCAACACAGGAAGAAACTAATAGAAACAGCCATTTCAACCCTGCAGAGATGAGTTGCTTTTAAGTCTTCCTCTTTGGTGTTGAAAACAAAACACAGAATCAGCTTTTAATGGATAAAATTGCTCTGTAGAATTAGTGAGCTAATATTCTTTTCATGCTCTGCATTTGTTTCACTTACTCCTAATTTGCATGAAAATGAAATTGACTTTTGGTATTTAAATAAGAGGGTTAATTTAGTAAAATAAAAATACCATTTGCACTGAAGAATGCTTGATAGACACCCCACAGACAATAACATATAATGTAGACAATAACATATCTAGAACCAAGGCTATAAAGTGAAATTACAAATTTAAAGTTCCCTTATATAAACTGTCAACATTATAGCCAAATTTATAGAGAACTTACACAAGAATCTGAAGCATGTATTGATTTGACTGTGGTAATGGAATTATACTTAATTTTCAAAAAAGTAGTCTAATTATGTTTCCTAGGTTTTCAAACAGACTGATGAAATGAAGAGACTATTACTATTAAAGTATTAGACTATTAAAGAGTATTAAAGTAACACGCTTAATCAGCTTTCTCATTTTTATTTTAACCCCTGGAAGAAACCCAGATCTGAAGCTGAAACCAAGCTGTTTTCCCTCGTCCTGTTATTGAGTTTGGTTATCGTTTGTATGTTTAACTCTGTTTGTTGGATTATTATTAAACACCTTTTGTTTGGATATTCCCCGCTCCGCTCCTTCATCCGTGTTTCTCAGACAGCGTATACACACCACCGTTACACTTACACCTGTTACCTGTAAAAGTAATTTTTTAAAAAATCAGCATTTATATTGACTGATTTAAATCAAGTTAAATAAAAATGGTAAGTCAACATCTTTTATTAAAATGAAAGAAAAATATTTAAAGAAATATTTCATGTTAAATACAGCACAGCCTACCCTTTATCAGCAGCACCTGTGGCTTGTTGTCGATTTCCAGAGAGATTGTGCCCGTTGGTGTTTATGTTCTTTGTAGTTTGAAGGTCTAAATGAAAATGTATGCAGTAAAGGTATAATTTATTCATTATACTATTTTTCTTAGAAAAGCAATTGAAAGGTATTCTGATTCAACATTATTCCTGGCAGAAAAGTATTTTACTCTGTTTCTTGGAAAGCAATGCTAAAAGTACAGTAATGAAGTAAAATTACTCACATGCTTTGCACCTGTTCCTCTTAACTTTTGCTGATCCAGAAAATGTGAACTGTGCACTTCATCTGCATGCCGTCAAGAGATTTCAGAAGAATTTGAAAAAGGTGATTGATAAATAAAATGCTGAGGCTAAATATACTAATGGTACCTATTGGATGATAATTCATGTCAATCAAATATGACTCCTCAGAGCATCATTTCTTAAGTACTGTATCTTTAGTGCCTACCTGTCTTCATCTGTCATATGCTTTGTCCTCATGCTCAGAGAGGCACAGCTGCATTTGAGAGGTTGTTGATGCCAGTGCTGACCACCTGCTTGGCCTGTGGAAGTGTTCCTCCTCTACTCAGAGCTAATCAGACCTAGCAGTCATGAAGAAAGTCAATACAGATTGTAAAGGATAATTTCAGGACTCTGATTTCAGACTTTAATCTTGCTGTTATAAGAGCTGCTTTTATGCTGACCATCAGTTCCTCTTTGTACTGATCAATGATCAGCTTCCTGCACTTAAACACTGCACTTATTCATTAGATATCTAACGGCAAAACTGGCCTCAGATCAGAATTAGAGTACATCATTTTTTAATAAAAATATCAGGAGCGGGACTGCAGAGGGAGGGGCAAATGAGACTCAGTAAGGCAGGCTGGATCACTGTTTCTCATTCAGCTGAACAGTTGCCATAGATACAGAGTGGTGATGATGCGATGTGTCGCTCATATGATTTGTCTGCACAGGACCATACAATTTGTCCAGTCATAGGATGTCCTACGTGCCTGTCAAACGATTTATGCGTTTTTGTGTATTGGAGGAGGTGTGGCAATGGAGGGCTCTAAAGGGAAGGTGAAATCTTATGTTTTTAAAGCTAGCATGCTATCACTAGTCTCTCTGAAACTGCCTACCCTACCTTTGCTTGGTACCATGTCATCCATCAATGACACCCACACTGTGCTCTTAGAATATATTTTTGGGGGTTCTGATTTTCCCCATATGGGACTTTTAAAAGTTTTGCCCATGGCTTCATATCAGAACAGGCTCAACCACCAGCCTCCAAGTGTTGAGTGTGTGGACTGAGAGAGAGAATAATGAGAATACATACAGAAGCAGTGCATTCAGTCTCCTGGGCTCTGTTCTTAGCCGCCAATTATTCTTAGTTGTTTCACTGATTTGTGATCATAGATGCTCCCAATGTGAATGCTGATCTGTAGGTAAAAGACCTTGTTTTGTATCAAATTCTATTTGGATTTTTCCTTCCCACGATGCATTGTGATTAGCTGCTGCCTCCAAAACTGTATGAATCAATTCCTGAAAGAAATTTAGATTATAAATATGTAACGTAGAGTCAGACGAGTTAGGATCCATTTGCAGCTTGGTTTTATTAGTGGTCAACAGGCAGAGTTATCAACAGCAAACAGTTATAGTGGAGGCAAAACAAAAGAGTAGTCGTTATACAGGCAGTGGTCAGGGCAGGCAGCAAACAATTAATATCAAAAACACAATACAAGATCAAGACGGGCAGCAAATGGTAAACGGTCCAGATCATACACAGAAAACTAGCAGGAAATAAACAGGGAAAAAATGGTCGGAATTGATGCACATGGCAAATCAAGACTTGGCAATGAGCTGTAGTAAATGTCCGGTTTATAAAGATGATAATCAGGAACAGGTGGCAAACAGGAAATGATCAGCGCCAGGTAAGTTGCATCATGGGAAAGGAAATGTAGTTTGTGTGGAATCCGGTCGATATTCCGGAGAGGGTTCCCTCTGGTGGCACAGTGGAGAGGAGGCTGAAGCCTCCACCGTAACAAAATGTATTTAACACATTAATGTTTAATCCATTTAATACTTAAAACTCAGTTAGGGTGCTGCCGGAGGCCACTAGGCAGCTCATTAGGTTTGAAACAGACCCACAGTTTCCATAGTTCTTTATAGAACATATTACTGTCTTTTGTAAGCAAAATCACAAAGTGATAATGTGGAGTTTCATTTTTCAGGCAATATCACAATAATAAACACTATTCCATTTCATACAGACACCGTCAGCTTAAAAATGTAACATGACAAATGCTCACAACAAATCATCAACTTTTGCCAGACATTGGTGCTATCACTCTCATAAGAAATTCACAATGCCCAAATAAATAAACTGAAAAGAACGTGTGTCAGGATTCATAGCAGCTGAAATCATCCCTCAATCATTTTTCTGTTCATGATTCAGCAACTGTTGCACAGAAGCTGAAGGAAATGATGCAACTGGTGGAAAAGGACGGATTATCAATACTTTATCAAAACAATGCCACTGTTAGACACTCTGTTGTCTAAAGAGTGAACTCTGTCGCACAGGGAAAGAGTTTTCTGCCTGCTCAGTTTACTTGAAAAAGGACATTTCAAAACTGAAATGAGCTAATGCAGCACAATTATTGAACAGTTGGTACACAGGGCCACTGCCAGAATTCATGTGCCCACCTCACCTCACATCAAGAGAGGAACAAGCGACATTCATTGGAGCTGCAGCTGAAGTGCCTCTTGTCTTATTGGCAAATTTTGGCACTGCAGACAGTCCAAGTCCTCATTCTTTTTATTAAATAAAAAAGGGTGGCCAGTATGTTGTCATTCTTTGGAAGAAAGTCATTTAAAAATAAGGAGTAAATAATGATATTAATTTTGGGGGGTAGATTTCTGTTCCTTTACACCTACAAATTGGGTGTGCGTTTGTAACACATTTGTGTTATAATGGACCTTAAGTGGACCGTTTCTACGTCTGACGGTTCACTGCAAAACTCCACGACTGGCAAACATTCAGTTTCTTGGAACAACCAAAGGTCTAACCGTCACCACTAAATATTATTTGCTGAACTCTATTGATTGATATATTATTTATTGATCATAAATAAGAATAAAGGAGCTGAAAATGAATTTTAATCAGAGTTCCGTATCCTGGCATGAGGTCCAACAAACAAGCCAGAGTGGCAGGGTAAGACACTTTACCATCTTGCAAAAGCGACTGTCTGAACAAAATGTCAGATGGGTCGATACTGTGTCTGTTTGGTCCGTAAACAAGGACTGTAACATTTCAAATAGATGCCCATCAACATATTTCACAAAAAAACTGTAAATGCTAGCACAAACTAACACAAGAGAAAGTTTAGCATGAGACTAACCTTTAACATACATCCTATTGTCACATTAAAACATGTTAGCACTGCCACTTTTAGAACACAACTAAAAGCCCCTCAAATATCTCCTGATGGTATTACTGGTCATTAAGTAGCATCTATTTATTCTAGCATGATCTGAAGGTAGAACTACCGACAGTCATCACTTTACTGCTAGAAAAGTATGTCATCGCTTTAACCATCAATATATGTTTTTAATGGATGTCACTGTATGGAAGCACTTAAAAACCATCAGAGAGGCAAATAACCAACAAAGTGCTAAAGATTCCTGCTTGTATTTATGGACTGTTGCAAAGTCCTCCGTGTCCATGCACATTCACTGATCTGATCTATTAGTCTACTGATCAGACAGAAACAAAAGTGCTAAAACATCCTCACATATACAGAGAATGTGTCATTTGATTTCTGTGTATTATGATATTGAAAAACATGTATTTGTGTGATTTAGATAAAACTTGAACTGTATGATAAATTTTAAATCGGTAGAGGTTGCCAAAAGTAACAAGCTATTTTTCTAACTGTACTATTATTACATCATTTGTATTTCATTATGTTATTATAGTGTATATAATTACGGTCACTGTTCTATGTACTGTTTTTACATACATAGAACGCATTACTGTATTTTTGGTTTTTGTTGTAAAATGTCTAATAAAAGTAAATTATTTAAATTTATTTCAGGGGTCAAATTTTCCCCCTTTTTAAAAAGTGATTTTCTAAAAATAGAAGATTTATATTATGATAAATGCATCTTTTGAATTTGATGCTTTGAAATCAAGTTCGAGTTCTGTTGAAAGTGAGTAGAAAAAATAATGAAAATAAATAAATAAGAAAAAAGTAAACAAACACAGTTAATAAATTACTATTTCATGCATAATTACCTTTATAAATCAAGTGATTATTAACTTCAAAAGTGATTATTAACATCAGAAACCAGCAAGCACGAAGGTAAGAAAAAAGAAATATATTTTTATAAGAAATATATATTTTACAATGTCAGTTTGCATTTGAAAGAGCTGACACCTGAGGCATCTACCCACAAGTTGCTACCAAGAATGCTTTCCTTGTTACTGATGCGTCTGTGTCTGCTAACCGCTGTGAGTGGGATTAAAATACCAGTGAGGAAAGCTGCTATCCACACAGAAATAGTTTGTTATCTTTCATTAAATCATACGTATGAAAATGTCAAAGGTTGGAATTTTTCTGTCAGGGTAATTCAGCTGCAGTTATAGTGTTTTTTGATTAGATAATTAACTAATACAAATGCTTACCTTACAGCTGCGGATTGACAAGCATGTAGTTTGTTAAGCTGAGAGAAACTGGAGCAATTAGCTGAATCCTTCTAAAACCGTGAGCTGCTTTATTCTCTTGTTTAAAAAGGTTAAAAGCTGACAGGATGTGGAAAAACGATTATGTGGATAAACAACCAATGTCACATAACAAAGCATACCACAGTACCTCCAATTCCAGTTCATACAAATCTGAATCTTGTTACTGCAGAAAAACAATATGCAATTTTAGAGCTAAAATTACCTTGATAAACGTGATTTACTGTTTTAATAAAATCCTCACAAAGGCTGAATATTGTTTTTAGTGCTGTATAAATTTCTCCATGTTTTTGCATTCTACCAAATAAATATGGCCATTAGGATTGGAAAACATGTCTATGTTCACATCTTGAAAGTAGTTACCTGATAAATTGTTGCTGATCATATCCATGTGATATTAAACTACAACTGTGTATCTAAAATCGGTGACCTGCAGTGACTAAATGAAAAGAGATTGACAGAAATGATGATGAATGGGGTTAGAGGCGAGTCCACAGCATACATCAGTGTTACTAATCCAGCTGAGATTCTTCATAATCATTTGTGCCAAGTCATGAAAACATGGAACTGATACTTACAACAGCAGTGGGCTTAATCAATACAATTGTTGTTTATGTAAGAGGTCGTTTTTAAAGCATTAAAGCTAATCAGGCATATTGTAATGAAGACCAATATATATATATCAGCTAACACGATGCTCAGTTGAGATCAGTTGAGCAAAACTTTGCTAATCAATCATTTAAAAAAAAAACTATATAATGTCTACCCAGCATTGCAAAAAATCATTCCCACCATGATTTATATAAATAGCATTGTGTATTCATTGACAGAGTAATTCAAGTTGTTTTTTAAAGAGGCTGAGTGAGAATAAATGATGCATCCTGTGAGTATATAGGAAACCAATATAATTCAAGAAATAAAAGAGAATTACAGCTGCACAAGGACACGAGGATTTGCTGTAGAGTCCCTGTAGCTCAGTTGGTAGAGCATTCTGATGTACTATCCTTAATTGGCAGTGTCATAGTCACGGGTCTGAATCCCAGTAAACACATACGCTAACAAAATGTATAACTTGAGCACACTATAAGTTGATTTGGATAAAAGTATTTGCCAAATGTCTACATGTAAAAGTAAGCTAAGCCTTTGCATAAAACATAACTACTGTGTGATCTTTGGTGACCATATGCTATGCCTATACAACACAGTTTTGCAGACTGAATTTGTCCTTGTACAAGAACCTTCAGTCAAATCATGCCAAAAGCCTTTTTTACATAGTGGTTCATGTAATGATGTATAATTTATATTGATGAGGAACTCTTCTGAAAAATGCAGCACTTCATTTTTGACAGCTTATGCAAGAAACCATCAGTTCATAAATCTCAGTGATTCATCAACTTATCCTCAATCCGGTGTGATTATTACAGATAAACATTTAATGAATGGCTATCAATAGGTCGACCAACATTCCGCTTTATTCTTTTCATTTCTACGTACAACAAATCTCTTCAAGCATTGTGATGCTTATCAACTCTGGCATGTCTCTTTTTAAAAATAAAGGGATAAAGATGTCTTTAATTATTGATCAGATGTGATTTATGAACCTCAGGCAGAGCAAAAAGTAGGAAAAATGAGTCAAGACACATTAATGGTCTGAAACATTCAGAATGCTCTGGCAACCAGAAATGATGCAATTAGGTGTGCGTTTGAGGAGAGAATAATAACAGAAAAACAGAAACATTCAGAAATCAAAAGACAGACAGAAATCAAAGCAATTAAACAATAATTCAGTGACTTGGGCCAAGTAACATGTTAAATGCTTCTGGAACTGAGGCTGACAGCCTGGCACCTTTTTTGCTTGGCTCATTAATATATTGCACCGTAATGTAATATCTCTGCAAGCAGAGATTCACTTTCTTTATTCAGAAAGATAAGACAAGCGGCTGTTTCATAAGCTGCGTGTTACCTTCAACTAACTGTTTTAGGGTTCAGAATCAATCTCATTTCCCTTTTGCTTTTCAAACCTGTGGAAATATAAGCAAAACAAAGGATGCTTGTTATGCTGTAACCTTAGCTTTAAATGGCTGAGAGGAATGAAGGAATAACAATGTTAATATTGGAGATATAAATCAATGGGAGTAGTCTAAAATCAGGTTTTAGGGCCATTACCCAGAGGTACAGTGTGTGGTACAAGGGGACCATGCAATGTAGAAGATTATCCCTATTGCATAAGTAACAAAATATCTTGCATGGCAAACAAACAACAGTAACATCATAAACATCATATACTAAGAGACCAGAAGCACCCATGAGCAATAGCTGTTTTAGTTTAGTTAAATGATTTAGTTTAACAATAACATGCAACATGCGAAATGTGTGCATTGTTTTCTCACTGGGAGAAAGGGAACATAGTTTTATTACAGTAGCTATATTTTGCACAGTCGAATTGTATTGTGTGTCCTTTGTATTACCCAAAAAACGTCATTGAAAGAATGTAAGATCCGCAATGTACAGTAGCTTGTATAATGTAGGGCTGCGCTCTCACATGTGCACACGACCTTAATAATGTGACCTGCCAGGAGATGTCACTGTCGCGTGACACCTCAAACAGCGACAACTTAGTTACTAGTGTAAACTAGTTTTTGTTTAATTATATGCGTTACACCCTTAAATTGGTTAAATCTTGTTTCTTGCATGATAGCAGTTGTAAATACATAAAGGTTCAAAATATAGGCTGCATGAACGCAACTTATCTGTTTATCAACATATCAAAGACATAAAACTGTAACAATGCTTCCAGATGTTTTAATCATAGGGCAAATAGCTACAGATGTGTGTAAAGACTGAATCTCAGGTAAATGTCAGGAAATGCCCAGGTCACAGACTATCTTACCTTAAAATAAAAGTAATACCGCTCAAAGAAACGTGTTTTCACGACTATTTGCCCCGCGTAACACGAAAAGGTCGTTTAATATCATTTAAACAGTAAACATTGCAGTGTTGCAGCGCTGCCTTTAATGTATGTCTATTAAACGTCAGAGCGGTCTCACCGTGAAGACGCGCGTCACGTGACTGTAGTGAACCGCAGAGATTTAGAGGGAATACAGCCGCTACTTCAACTAGACGTGAAGGAAAACGCAACTTTAACAGCCACTCTTGTTGTTTTGAACGCAAAGTTAGGTTGTGTGACACGGAAGGGGTTGATTTTGAATAAACCTCTGCTTTGAAGAAGCTCAGCCATAAAGTAGAAACTCAGATGATTCCTGTTTTACAAACCGGAGCGCGGCGTTGTTAAGAAGAGCGCGTCTCGTTTGGGGTTTTATATGCAAGTCCTAGGAGTTTTAATAAATGGGATCGATGTTTGATATAGATGTTAAAGGGGTTTTGTCGTGTGCAATAGTTTGCAGTGAATAGTCGTTCAAGACTTCGGTTTATATCTGGAGGAATTTCAAATCATCTTTGGGCTTCGTTAAGAAAGCACTTTTCCTCGGAGAGAACAAGGACGTTTAATAGCGCTTATTTTCAAGCATTGCCGGGACACGGTCCGGTCCCGTCCCGTCCCGTCCATCGCAGAACTTCAGTGGACTAAGCATGCATCTGCGAAACAAACAATCCATTTATTAGGTTACTGTAATATTAAAACTATTTAACCAATAGTTAAAGAACGCGTTATATTGTTATTGTTTGTGTCCGATGCGTTTGTAACTTTTGTTCCTGTAGCTCAATTGGAAGCGCATTGCGTTAACAGTGCAAGGGTTGTCGGTTCGGTTCCCAGAGGAACGTACCTACTGCTAAAAACTGGAGTGTAGTGTAAGTCGCCTTTAAGGACGACACTGGCATTGTACTGTTGCTATACCGTTTCTGGTGCTTCATGCATTGACAGTTTCACGGAATTATAGTTTGAATGAACAGCTTCGGATAGAAAAAACACTCCATGTCGTGTGGATTACCGAGTGAGATACGCGTGGAAAGCGACACCTGATCCGGATACTTGTAACTTTTCTCTCTGGAAGGCTCTTGTGAGAGATTTCACGTTGGGTCGCTGTCTTTATTAACTCTAAACTGGTTTAGTATGCCGTGATGGACGTGAGATCGCTAGACGAAGTTCACCAGCCTCACAATCAAAGCTGTTCACTCCGGGAATCGGTAACTGGACTGTAGACGCCGGCCGGGACATATTTTGAAGGAGCGCCGTTGTTTATTATCACAAACGGGATTTATTCGTGGAAACTACGATGTCCGTTATGCGGTCTTGGTTGGAAACTCTGCTGCTTTGTGTAGTCATTTCAGATGGTAAGTGTTTTTACACTAGCAATGGCGTACTTGTTCGTCAGTTCACGTTTGGATGTTATGTATGACTGCAGGAGTGGATTTGATATATTTGAATGGTATCGTCTTAATTGATCATTCCACACGCACACACTGAAATGAAATCTTGGAGGTGTAAATCACAATAATTTATATTTGGAGTTTTTGTCATGTTGCTGCCTATAGTCTCGATGGTTAAGATTCACCTTTTTGACATGCTTTCCGTGCGTTGCCTCCATTAAACACAACATTTAATTCAAACGCAGTGACTGCCAGCGAGGTGGGAAAACGACAAAAGCTTGAGGCAAAAGATGCCCATTAAAAGTGAAGTGGGAGGACTTGTAATTGGGGTCCGTTTGGATAATTTTCATAAAAATCTGTTGCTTGTTTATACTGTAAATACCAGCCTAAGTTCATGTGAGGTGCCCGGTTAGTTTCAGACGAAGCTGATGACTATGAATGCTGATGAGTTCAGATGAGCAGATTTCATGTCATTTTTTGGTCGTCACATCACAACTTCTCATTCTTTACCCTTATGAGATTAATCTGATCTCTGAACTCACCCAAACACTCATCCGCTGTTCAGCAACTTTATTTAAAGTCACATCACTGATTTATGAAGCTATACTGTACCTACGTTTTGACAGTTAGTAGCACAGAAGAGATATTGAACTACATTTACATTTAGGCATATGGCAGACGCTTTTATCCAAAGCGATTTACATTGCATTATACTATACATCGTTTCTGAGTATGTGCAATCCCTGGGATCGAACCCATGACCTTGGCGTTGTTAACGCCATGCTCTAACCACTGAGGTCTATATGATTCCATTATAATATATGACTGTCATAAAACGTTCATCTTATAATTGGTTGACGGTGTGACTGTCATCTAACATGGTGTTTGACAAAAGCCTAATTATGTGAAGTGACAAAGAGATTTACACTTATGGAAATATTGTGCCCTGGCAATTGTTGGTTAATTTAAAAAACAATGATACATTTGGGAGTGTTTTTTTTGGGGGGAGTGTTGTAAAAAATTTTTTATGATGCATACTTCAAATATATAAAAGTGAGGGAAGGTCAGACATGCTTGTGTTGTCACATGTCAGCACTGTGGTGATACAACTGAGCATGTTTTGACAACAATGCCACTCAGTTCCGCGTTTCTATTTGTAATCCAGGCAGAGCTCATCTGCAGGTACCAGTGTGCTGGCCCAATATATCCAAGCACAAGTATGTCTCCTCTGCTTTTAGTTACAAGAGTGGCAGACAGAAACCAGGTGTAAAGATCCAAATTTATGGAAAACATCAGCAAAAAAAAGTTGTTTGTAAATTTGCAATGTTGTTCGGAGAGCTCTGGTTTGGTTTCAGAGCTCCTTTCTTGGTGAAACCAAATCATCAGGAGAGAAATTGGTTTGTTTTGTACTGTTGTTTTATTTATTGACAGGCCTGGCATGTATCATCAGTGGAGCTTCAGTGCTTTGATTGTTAGACTCTTGTGTATCTCTCCGTCCTGCTGACAAACAAACTTAAAATTATGGCTGACAACAGTTCTTATTGAATTCTGATGTAGACGTTACTCATCTTTTGTCATTTCCGATTCAGATTTTTGTGGTAACACTGTACAAAAACTTCCAACATGAACAAACTTTTTTATGTTAAACTTGATCTAGTTTATCTTGATCTAGTTTTTTAGTCCCTAGTTTTTTTAACTTTCTTTACATTCATGTCCCAGCCGCTTTACAACACCACATTGTCCCACAGCAAGAGGTTTTGCTTGTGTTGTGATGGTTTTATGGTTTTAGAGCAACTGAATCAATATAATAGGTTGTTTCTGTCAATTAAAGCAACAGAACGAATGAACCCCTCCCAGAAATACATTGTAATTATCCAGAATAGGTTTAGGGAAAATATTTTTTACAGTACATATCAGTCCACCCTTACTGTACTCTCATGGGCCCCCAGGGGTCCACCGACCCTTGCGTGAAAACCCTCTGCTTATTTAAAAACTGTGTCTATTTATTTAATTTAACTTAGTACTAAATTGGTGTATTCAAGAGTCTAATAATAGTGTCTATATCAGTAATCAATCACAAAGCTTCTCTGTCACGCCTTGATTTCTGTGGATGAACTGAAGGTGATCTGCATATTTAAAACTATTCTGCAGAAGTCTGATGTTTTGTACAGAAATTCTGAGCAGTACTATAAAAAAAATAGTTCTTGAGCGCAGGAATATTTGGTTTACACGTGAACTTATTACAGCTGTAATCTGGAGCGTGCCATGTCAAATTATCGTATGATGTAGTTGTAGCATTAGCAGGTACCCACTGCAGATGTTGTTCTTTAGTCCGCAGTGAAAGACTGAAAGTTTGTGAAGTGGCATGACTGAAGAGCCACACGCTGGCCCTGAGGGAATAATGGCTTTTAATGTCAAAGAATTCAACTTGTTTACATTCACAGCACATTGCCCTTTGAATTAAAGACCTTGCTGTGGCAAACTCTGCAGTTGTCTACAGCGCCAGGATGGCCACATCCTGTTCAGTGTAGTTTGTTTAGAGGGTAAGCCTAATGGCATGAGATGGGTGTACTCTGCCATCATTAAAACATCCTCCTTGAGTCTAAAGTTGAGCCTTTGTCATGCAAGATAAATCGTCTCTCCCCAGGCGACTTGTCTGACCCATCGGTCTACCAATCAGACCTGTGTGAGGAGACAGTACTTGTACTCGTCTCCTTCAGAATCAGAGTTTGGTACCTACTGTGTCCATTCATCACTTAAAGCCTGTATTGTCATCACACTCAGCGGCTGTGCTCACACAGCAGCAGGATACAGTTGCAAAATATGGTTCTGTTCACACACAGTGGTTTTGATTTAAAACCAGAGTGAAAGACATGTTTCTTCAATGAACTGACTTCCTCAAAGTTTCCCCAATTGTTGAGTGAGTTCTGTAAACCTGTACTGTGTGAACAGAATCTGCACTGGACTTGTTGTGTATCATGTCATACAATGCGAGAGCTATTCTTACCGCACACACACATTCTGGTAACTTACAGTGATGGCGATATAAGGGTTTTAGATCTTATCTTAGATCTGTCTTCCACTCCCATGATCTTTGTGAACTGGGTGTGACATAAGTGCATCACTGTAGACTCATTTAAAGCCACTGTAGGCTAATTCAAATTAATTTGATAAACGAGCCTTCAGTTCCACTTTATGAAATATTTATGAAATAACATGAGTCCGCTGTTACGGAAGTCACCATTTTACTGTTTAATTTTTCTGGACAAATTTTCTGCACATACATCTTCAAACTTTCTAGCTTTAAAAACTACTACAATCTTAGTTTAAAACTATTAATACTTTTTTAACTTTTAGACTAGGCTTTTCCAAGCCAACATAAAGTTTGTTCACAAAATATTACTCTAGTTGATATTTACTGTCACTATCGGTGTTATTCACTGCAATTCAATTATTCTTAAATTGCTGTTGCACAAACAGAACAACCAAGAGTCACATGTGTAAGTATGAAACATTTTTAATAACAGTTTGCTAATGGCTGGTAGAATCGCTGCCAGGAAGATCTCAGAATTTGCAGGGATGAGGAACAAACGATAGCAAACAAGCAACACAGACATTCCAGCATCTTGTGTGGTATGTGTTGAAGCGACTGGCTGTAACATGCTCTTGCTTTAATAAGACTGCAGCTATGATTAAAGGGCTGAGTCAGGGAACTGTAACCTGTATTTCCTACTCTTGTTTCAAGCCTGTTGTATGCCTGCCAGCTGCACAGGATAAGTGTCTTGTAAAAAAGGATGCTTATTCATAAGAAAATTATCCGTAGCTTCAGGAAAATGAGGTAGATGTGAGATGTGTGCTTTGATGAGACAACATGTGCACATTTTGTTAGTCTGTAAAATCTCTGTGAAGCTATTAATTAGATGACTAGGAGAACTTGCTAGGACAGAAACACAAATAGAATAGCTAGGAAAAATGCCTCTGAGTAGAACTATCATTATCTCAAATACTGCAAAGCGGAGCTGGGTGGTATTATGGGATGTATTATGTGAAGGAAAGAATGTCAACCGGTTGAGGTTGCACCAGTTATTCCATGGAAGACATAATTGCATGGCTGGTATTGGGCAGGATTGGGATAGTAAGGAAAAATACAGAGCATGATTCATCCCAAACAAGACAAGATGAGGAAGAACTTGTTGTTTAGTAGTGCATGGTTACCAGTGATTGAACATGTGACAATAATAGAGAATTTAGAGTCTAAACTATATTATTCCAGTTTTGAGGCTTTTGTTTGTTGTCGTTTGTTTTTGCACTGGTGCCAGACTTCTCATTAGTTTCATTATGAATAATGTGGTCATTTGATTTGGTCATTTGATCCAATAAATGAAATAAAAGTATTTCGTGTATTGGATTATAGAGATGGACGTTCAATCTGAAATATTGATACATACATACTGATGTACTGATACATAAATACTGTTGTGTTAAGAGCATTGATCCTCAAAAAGAAACTAAACACTGGATCAATATTTTTGTAGCTAATGATTTGATTTATTTAGCATGGAACTGAAAGCATATCATTAGCTGTAAAAAAACAGAAGTGTTACTACAGTAAGAACAAGTGCAGCAGAAACATTTGGGATGGGGCTCAGTTACAGCACAGTGAGCGGAGATAATGACAGAGAAAAGCAGCAACATTTGGAGTTAGTTCACAGTAAATACAAATAAAGCTAAATCTGGTATGTTATTATAATTTTTTTGTTTTGTGTGACACTCATTTAAAGTTTTGGCATTACAGTTGAAAATCTGTCTGTTTGCCTATTACACAATGTTAAATGGCTGCAATTACCCAATAAAAAAAATAGATAATAGAGGTATCAGTAAAGGTGACACAGCACCAAATTAGTGGTATCAGCTGTACTTATAGAATTATACAAAAACAGGCATTACCACATGGTTTACATTGAATTTCCAACAAAAAATATTTGATATATGACTCGTTCTGTTATGTAAGGATTTGTACAGATGATTTAGATTTACACCTGCAGTCTACAGATATGTTGCTGTAATTTTGTCACTGACTGGACATTTTAGCCTTTAGTTGTTCAGTAATAAACTATTTGTTGTCAAACAAGGCTGACATGGTTGGAAATGGCAATATAAACACGTTTTCAGCATCTACTGGACATTTTGGCTGTATATTGGAGACTGTGATCTGTAATCAGTGCAGTGAACGCTGAAGAAATACGGCCAGATTTTTGCCTTCCAGCATTTCTTGGCTGTTCACGCGATTCTTTTCCCCCTCCCTCCGTATCTGCCGCTTCCCCTCCATATCTCATGCACGACATATCTGCAGAAGTCACACATACTCTCAGTGCCCTCGTGTTGCAGGCCAGCTAGACATCCCCTCAGCCTATGCTCCTTCCTTTGTTTCTATCTCCTCGCTGCCGTCATTATTTGTTTCCTTGCTGCTGCAGTGTAGTGGGCCACAGCCTGGCATGAGGTTTTATAACCCCAGGTAAGCCCAGGCTTGTCATTATAATAGCAGATTGCTTGGATTTGCACCCCAGGTATGTAAATCAGCAGTCTCAGGGGTCACTATGGGGGCAGTAAAGGCCTGCTTCATGGTTACTTTTTCTAATTGAACGACACCTGCAGCGGGAGAAATGATGGGGTGACCAGGGCTCACTGGCTCATTGAAGTCTCAGCGTGACTCATTAGTATTTCTGCCGGCCACTTGTGCTGCTGCTTGCCCTGCTTTTAACCACAGAAAGTACAAACTGTGGCTATGCAACACTGTAAAGTAAATATAATATACTTGTTTATGTACCTCACATAATGCACAAGGGCAATCATGCTGGATAAGAACTGCTACACCTCATTTGAGAAGATTGCGTAGCTGTTTTGCTTGATTTGATGCACTTGCTAGTATTGGGTGTAGCTGAAATTGTGAAGCCAATAATGAATAACGGGTGTTTACATTACATTTACATTTAACATAATTGTTTTAGTCACAGAATAACATCCTTAGAATTCAACTGGTTATTTCTGTTGTTACCATGCGTCTTAGACTTTCGTATGCAAATGACATCTGTTATAATTGGACAGCTTTGTAATTGCATATTTCACAGTATTGTTAATCAGGTGATATACGTTGCTATATATCTATATAGTCAGTGCTCATGGTTGTGACATAATATGTAACGATTTGTGAACCACCTGTTTTTGTTGCTTATTTTCCAGAAATGGTCTTGGTGAAATGGAGGAGTTTGTATTGTGAACTTTAGAGAATATATAATGCATTAAACCAATTTTGGGGGAAATTATTTCAAAAGAGCAAGGGAATGTTTTCATATGTTCCCTTTTTATAGTTGTAATGGAAAATGGTGCTATACTTTCTCGCTTTTCTCCGTCACATTGATTGAGTTCAGGAGATCCCGGGGGAACTAAAGCTGAGGACAGAATAACGTTTACTTTTTTATATAGACATTTATAAGACATTATAAGCTTGAATGAACAAGGACAGCGCAGCGTGTGCTCATACACCAGCTTTTCTTATTAACACACAATGTTTTTTCCCTCCTCTGTTTTTCTGCATGTAACCCCTATTTAAAAGGTGCAGAAAAAGGCGAGGAATGTGCTATATCAATTAAATGGTTTCCCTGCAAGTTTAGCATGTACTGCTTCATCTCAACAAATGAGCAGCACCCTCATCTACGGTGACAACAGACTCGTTCCTGTCAGCCATGAGCACTAAAAAACTAGGAAAATGTTCAGAAGCAACATCCTTAAGTACCTCAGAACTCCTCGGAATCTTTCTGACATTTCCAGACTACTCATCATCTCTTCCGAAATCTTTTCCAAATCAGTTTGAAATTGGAATGTTCGCACATGGCTGCAGGAACAGTCATCGTTGCGAGCGACGCGCCATCTCTCTTGTTGATTGCAGCCGCCGGTGTGGATAGATGATGAGAATGTTCAAAGTCTTAACAATGAAAGAAAGTGATCCACTGTCTGGTAGGTCTGATCATCTGATGACTCTGTACCTGCAGAAGTAGCTGGAATTCAACAGTATTCAATAGAGTGTCAGTAAATATGATACACAAGGCTTGACGTCTTTTTGGTGTTACATTTTTTGTGTCTAGGGGAGTAACAGAGCCACCAAACTTGTGCTCATTCTGTTACCGTATCACCGTATCTGAGAACGTATCTGCTTCTTTCAAACTGGCTCGGTCTCGGTGGCTTTTAACATGATTCACATCATGTTGATGGGTCATGTAAAACAGTGACCCAGGTGATTTTATCATTAAAAAGATATAGAACATGTTTCCTCTCAATAACTTCTCAGCTTCCAATGCAAAGGACTGGAGATGGAAATCTCTTGTGTTTATAATCATCGTATGTTGAAGTGTGAGAGTGATCGTGACAGCCGTATGGTTCTGCATGCCAGTCTGCTACACACAGAGATCAGTAAACAGACACTGTTTTCAAACTACTTTAAAGCGATGCCTTGTGCAAATTTGCAAATGTTGACGTGGCCATAAATGGCAAAAACATATTGATTGTTCATTTAAACATTTAATTTTTAGGAAGTTGTTTAAGATAAAATATGCCTTGTTTTCAGTGTATAAAGGCTTTTCCATATCAAAGACAACTACTAAATCTAGGGGGGGTTTGGGAAACCTGTTGTGTGTTATTTAGCAGCTGAGTTTGGTGCTGCTAGTGGAGCAGATTTTATACAATTCACCTTTAACCTTCAGGTAATCATTCAATTTGACAGTGTCTGCTTTGATTACCAACTGGTGCTGTCTGCAGTGGAACATACTGAAAAATAGCTTGCTGGGAAAAGATGGGGAACACTATAAGCCATTTTTATTGTTGACTAAAGACACAGACTTTTGTGACACCTTCTCTGGGGGAAACGGATTAACCCGAGACAAGCATGTTACTGAGTGAGGGATGAGAACACAAAACCCATTAAATAAGCCCTGCAGCTCCTGGGAAATCACACTCTAGAGCAACATGCGTACGACCCTGAGACGCACTGAATCACACATCATGCCCTTAATTTCTTACGTTCCTGACTGATGTCAACACCAGCGTCCTCTCAAAGCATCTGCTCACACACTCTACGCCTTTATTTCTGTTTCTCACTTACGTGTACACACAACAGTCAAGAACTGTAAATACTTCTCACTGACTGAGTAGTTTAGTTATACATTTATTTTTGTATCCACGCATTGTGTGAATTTAAAAACAATGAACTACTACAGAGTTTGTTGTGTATCTAATATACGGGATTAGTGGCTTTATTTAGGAAGAAGATTCTTTCTAGAGGAAACTTAAACCAGAACATCGGTTTTAACACAAATGTCAATGTTTTCCTGATAAGATTTATAGTCAGATTTTTTTCTTAAATAATTATGGGCTTTTGCTTTGATTTAAAGGGATAGTTCACCCAAAAATGAGTTCCATCATTTACTCACCTTTACGACTATTTGGTTGTCTATAGAACACAATGATATTTTGAGAAATGTTTCTATACAATGGAATGTCTATACAATGGAAGTCAATGGCAGTGTACTGTTTAGTTTACATTTAGGCATTTGGCAGACGCTTTTATCCAAAGCCACTTACATTGCATTATACTACACATTGATCACTATACATTGAGTATGCACAATCCCTGGGATCGAACCCATGACCTTGGCGTTGTTAACGCCGTGCGCTAACCACTGAGCTACAGGAAAGCTGTAGTTGCCAACATACTTCAAAATATCTTCTTCTGTGTTCCTCAGAAGCAAAAAGTCATACAGGTTTGGAATGACATGAGGGAGAGGAGAAGATGAGGAGAAGATGAATTCTCATTTTTGCATTTATATTTATATATTTTACATATATTAATTCGCCTTTTATCCCAACTTACAGTGCAGTCAAACTATGGTACACATTACATACATTCCCTTGGGAATCAAGCCATGGCATTATTAGCATCATGCTGAACAATTTAAGATGCAGAAATAGATTAACAGACTCAAACCTGCCACTCTAAGACCACGGCAATTTATATTTACACCACAACAAAATTTACATTGTCAATTGCATATTAGCTTGCTGACTCATAAGTAATTACCTATGATTGAATATGCGTAACTATACAGACATTTCAATGACTCATATATCAACATTCCATTTAACAGAGACGTTCAGCTCACAGGCATTGGCTTTTGTTTTTGTATTCATGACATTTTTGTAGTCCTGCGAGGGCAAGGCATCTATAACTGTTAAAAGTGTACATTTCTCTGAAGCACAACACAGCTCTTCTACATGGCAGACTGAATTTTTTATAATGGTCTGTGTATGTATGAGAAAATTCAAATTTCCAGTTCATTTCTCCCTCCCAAGCCACCTTACTCAGATGTGTCTAATGAATCACAAGATGTTACTATGTACTATGTGCTTTGTTTTACTTTTTCAACATCAGGAATCTGTCACACTTTTTCAAACAAGAATAATATTATTGCTTTATTATTTACAAATATTACAGATTCGTTTCCCATTTGTATGATACTAATTTGTTTAGCCATCAGGAATATTTAAAAGACATTTTAATGTAAAATACATTTTATGTAAAAAATGTTTTTACTTAATTTATTAGCAATATCAGCTAAGTCAAGAATTAGATAATTTGATGAAATAATGTTCACAAGTCTACATATATTAAATCATTCCATTCAGTCATCCTTAACCAGAACAACTTAAGACAGACCTAGAATTTCAAAAAACCTACAAAGGCAAAAGAAATATATTGTCTGGACATATGACAATGTGTTTTATAACAATGTGTTTTTTTTAGGCAGAAAAATAACTTTACTGTGCTTGGATTAGTGTCTTAGTGTTACACTAGCCAAGTACATAAACACATGTTCAGTGTGCAAATGCATTATACAACAGCCAGTTTTGCTCCTCGAATCTGATTGGACAAGAGAACAGCACTGAGAGTCATCAGAGGACATTTTAATGCTTCACTACACCACAACAACCGATGAAGTAGTACTGCATCTAAGATACTGTTTTATTAACATATAGTTGTCACACAGATAACACACACACACACACACATATAGGGTGCTTAGTAATAGCAGATTAGAGGTGCTTTTTTCAAAACATGGTTTTGCCAAGTGAATGTGTATTTCTGTTTCTAGAGACTTCAGTCTTTTTGAGTCTGTTCAGTGTAAATGGATCCACATCTCTGTTGAAAACGACTGGTTCCAAACTGACTTCTGTTATTCACAAATCTAAAGCCTAACTCAATTCTCATGGGAATGTTTTCATGTGCAAACAAAAAGCTTGCAAATATTGTTACCCTCCTCTCCAGATATTGCCTAGATAAACGGGCCGCAGAATTTATGAACACCCAGACTAATCAAACTTTCTTTTCCGCCCTCAGGTTCAGAATCATTTCCCAGTTTAAATGTTATTTTCAGCAGTGGTCCATCATAATCCATCATAAAAGCCATGATTAGATAAGCGTGGGAACGTTTTACATCGTGCACCTGGCAAAGATGAACTGTAATTTAATTAGTTAAGTAAAAGTTGTCGCAGCTGGGAATACATCTGTAATATTTAAAAAGAGACCTTTGCAGGTGTTTTACAAATTTAGACCAATAAAATCCAAACAGGAAGGAGCTAAAATAGATGTCAGACTTTTTGAGTGCTGTTTGGTGTAAGAAAAATGAAACGAAAATAGAATCTGCACAGCTGAAACCATTTGAAGTGTAACGTTCCATCCTGGCAATGCTAAAATACATGTTTCTATATAGAAATATAGGAACAGCTGTTCTATCATAAAGTTTCAGGAGGACATTCAGGAGAACATCTAAATAATGTATATTTAACAAGTTGTCAGCAGATGATGCCAAATACATCATACGATAAAGTTCTTTGGCGTAGACCCAGTCCATAGTTCAAATTCGAGGTAGATTCTAGCAGTTCCTGCCTGATAAAGGAAGGGGAGGAGCCTTCCGCAGTTGAATGGACAGGGACCGCAAAAAATGAGTGACTACAGCTCTTATATACACCAAGTGTTAAGTGATGATTGGCTAGTATACAAAAACTATTTTTTTATTTAAATGTGTGTATTTGATAAATGTACATTGTGCCAGTGTTTACAAGTACACAAGCCTGTATATGCTACCATACATGGACCAAAAGCAGAACTTGTTTTTTTTTAGAAGTATCTACGTACTACACAGAGCACATAGCAGCGATATTAAATAAAGTAGTAAACTTTTTTTGCCTTTTATAAGTTCCTTTTTTCCGAGACCATTGTTAGCTCAAACCCCACAGGAACAGTGTTAGCATTCTTTTATATTTTTCTTTGTGGCGTATCTAACATGACACGGGGCGCCGTCATCAGCAGCGCCAAATGTTCAGGTGTTGGGCACTCCTGCGTTTGAGCAGATGTGTGCTGTTGCAGTTGTTAATTGCTCATAAAAATGTGTAATCTGGATTTTAAATGTAATTTGCTGGCTGTAACACTCTCCATTGAGATGGTAATGAGATGCTTGTCCATGAACGTAATCTTTTGTTATTTATGAAATTGTTTTTCTTATCACATCAGAAGTTCACTTCTTCCACTATTTTCTCTCAGCAGGATAAGCAATCTGACAATTTTCAATCAGTTTACTAAAAGTGAAGGAGTGATTACAAAGAATGTTCTTGGTGGTTTGAACTCGGAATAAATGAGGCTGTAATCAGTTGGATCTGGGCTATTACTGAAACACACACAAGATGAGCTCATGCACACCCATATGAAATAAATGAAAGATTAATCTTTCTGACCCAAAGTTTCTGACCCAGAAATCTCACCTATCGTAAGTCCCCACTAGACTTTGAGACTTGAAGTTGCCAGGTCTGCAGTCCACAATTTATCCAAAACCACATTATACATTTTAGATTTTTTTGTAATTTTGTAGCTCATTACTTCATGTATTTAACAATTGTCTCATTAGTTTGTTTCTATATAAGCACCTGTGGAAGAAACATCAGTCTGATTTGGTTAATGTGGTTAAAATGGCATTTGAGGATCTTTGCACTATAATGGGCACCACACAACCCTTAGTTTATACTCAAATATAATAACTGCACAGATCCCTGCACTTAATTACTGATTAAAATGCAGCGTAGGTGTGTCAACATTCTCAGAGCTCTGACTACACTCTCTCTCTTTCTCTCATTCTTTCTCTGCATGTGAAGAGACTCAACTGATCCTCTGTTTGCTGCTGCAAAATAGGAACCAGTGTTTTTGGAGACAGTACAAGCCTCTTTCTCTAACTCTCTCAACCTTCACCCTGCAGTCAGCACTTGTCCTAGATTTATTGTGCTCTCTCTCTATCTCTCTCTCAGTCTTTCTCACAATCTGTCCTCCTCTCTGTCTCTCTAAGCTTTCCACTGAAATCTATTCTTCAGTGTCATTCTGATATTCAGTGAAGCTATAGTAAATAACTCAACTACACCGAGGAAGTCGCCTGTTTTTAAATTATTTTCATTTGTGTAGCTGTACGCCTGAGGCTAGACCGCCACCCGTCACAAATATTTTTTGCCGCTCTGAGAACCGAACCAGAAATGTATTTTCTTGAAATGTTTTGGTACAAATGTGGCGCTTTGGCTGTGATCTCACACTGACAGTGAGATGCAGATCAAATGGAAGACAGTTACAGCAGAACTGCTGACTGCTTTACAGTATACAGGAACATTCTGGACTGTCATTGCATGTTTGAGCAGCCTGTTCATAATAAATCAGATAATTGGAGGTTGATGATTCTGATGTATACTGTAGATGTATATATGTCTCTCAAAATAAAAAGACAAGAAGGTAAAAATAAGCAAGGCATAGAAATACAGCAGGTCTGTGACCCGAGAACTCAGTTGTGCTTGGTGACCTGGGTATTAAGGGCACTTCATTATCTTATGTTATTATGTGAAAAATCAAACAGATGATCTTTTAAATCCTTTTTTAGATCATTTTAGATTCTGTTTAGATCTACGCCTCATCTTATTAGTGTTAGGGAGAAGTGGGATTGTTTTGGACTTTAGCCATTGGCTCCAAGGGGCAAATTCAAACAGCTGTGCACAGAATGATGGAGAAGAGGGTTTTCCTTGGACAAATACAGATGTGAGGTGTAGACAAGTTCGTGTTCCTTGATCACAATTGTAGAATGATGCTGTACAGTACCTGCAAAGTATCCCCTATTACTGTTTATTAATTTGTGTTACACTTGATTAGGTGGTGGAGGCTCAGTGGATAAATGTCTGGTCTAGTAATCAGGTTACTGGTTCAAACCTCTTAAAGGTTCGTTCATGAACTGGGAAATTGGGAACTGCTCCAATCACCACTGCATTCTTAGGCAAGATGCTTTTCTCCTCGTTACTTTAGAGGTACTCCACCTAAAAAAAATACTGTCACCTTGATAAGAATACATTGGCCAGATGTGTCTGTTTTCTGTACAGAGGAGGTGTGTAACCTTTTCAATGACTAATTTTTCCTAACATAACTATACTGTAAGCCATCTGTAGGTTGATTTTCCTACAAGGTGTGAACACATTTTCCATGTACAAGCATCCCAACCTCGGTGAAACAGCAAACCTGGTGTCAGTGGCGGTAACTTGGGGGAAGGACCGCTGTCTTATCTGACCAATAGCAGACGGGGAGAGTGTTTGAGAAACCTGGGGGCAGGATTCTATTGTTTTGCTCCTGTGAAAGGATGTGGTAGTTAAGAGACTGTTCATTTGTTGTAGAAATCCCTGGATGTAACTCTGTTGTAAATAACGTTTTAAGGGCATTGTCTAACAAACCTTCCACTGGGTATTCCATTGACCTTCTCACTGTGCATGTTTCCTATGGAGCAGAAATTAGACAGGCAGCATAAGTTGGATTTGTTCTAGTCAGACAGCAGAGTGCGGCTGTAAATAGCAGTGTACCACCCAAGGGTGAGTGCTAATGGACCACATTAACAAGATCCCTCCAAGCCTATTTCTTTGCTTTTATAAGAAAGAGCACTGGACCCTGCACACATTAGAGCTCTCTATTTATCTACAGGGCCAGACTTCATGGTCTGAAAAGGAACAAATGATATGCTTTCTCTTAACATTACCTCTTTTACCCCAGCCATACAGTCGAATTATATAACAACAAGCACATATTCTGCAGAGAAAGTAAGTCATACGTATGTGCAGTCTAAATGCTGTTGCTCTATGGCACTTTTAAACATCAGACAGGTATCAGACAGGTAGTGTTCTGGCTCAGCCAGTGACCTGAGTTTGGGGAGGGGCTACCTGTTTATCTGACCAATGGAAGATGAGGCTGGGGCAGGGGTTTGGAAAATTTGGTTGGAAACTCATTATTTTTGCTGTTTCGTTTGGTGGCGGCTCATGACAGCGAAATTACTCCAGGGAAATTGGCAGCATATATCTGCTAGAATAGCACAAAGAACACTTGCACTTGTCTTTCACAAAAAATACATAAATAAACAAACAAAAACGTACCAAAAAATGATGAAAAATGATCCGCTCTGTTCTTGTACACAGGTGTATAACCTTTCAAAGAAGCTGGCTCACCGATTTTTATAGGAACTCTGTATTTAAGCATAATCCTTTCACACTATATAAAAGTACCTGGATCTTCCTTTCCTCACCTCAGAAATGTCACGTTGAATCAGAGGGTTGGTGTATTTAAGCTGTGTGAGCTGTCTGCTCCTGCAAGCCTTTTCAGCAATATTCGTGAAGTTCTCCAGGGAGCAGGCAGCTCATGTTGGCAACACGCAAGAAGATTACTGCACCAAATCCTCCTTTTTCTAGACGCTTGATGAGTGATTTGTCATTGGTGTGTCTTGGCATGTTTGTTCAGAGCGCAAATGATGTCACTTCCTCTGACAGCTGATTGGATTGTGCTTCGTACCAAACATACTTTTTGTCAGGCAAGAAAATTCAGGTCCTGACCAGGTGATGTAGTATTTTCACAGTCTGTTTGCTTTTACACTCACTGCCTATGAGCCTTCTTGAGGGATATTATTTGAAGATCAAGGAGTTTGAAAACACATATTTAAGTGAATTTTCCTTGGCTGTCTGAATTCTGTTTTGACTGGGACTTGAAAATACCATAATCTTTAGAAAATTCTATGAAAGAAACATTTCAGATTTTTCACACCTCATATCTGTGTGTGGATGTGGTTTTCAGGTGTTTTTATTTTCTCAGATGAAGCACTTGAAAGCAGAACGTAAAACACTGTTAAAAATTGCTTTGAAGTAGGGCTGGGCGGTAAAACGATAACGATATGTATCGCGATAGACACGTGATCGATATCAATAAAAAATGTGTTCGATAAAACGTTCGATATTTTTTATTCTTCATCGGAAGAAAACAAGAGGTTGCAAAGCAAGTTTGGTTGCATTAACAAAGGCACTCGCTCTCTGGTAACCTAGCAACGTAGGGAGTGACACGCTAACAGCCAATCATGTAACAGTAT
>JAZGTJ010003024.1:0-28442 GCA_036877575.1 Botia almorhae
CCCCGTAAGTTCTTTATAGGTACACTGTAATTACAGAAACTTACACCGTAAGTTCAGTGTACTTACACGGTTCTTTGCGGGTTGTAATCTAAAGCGTTACCAATTATACATATTATTACATATTAACATATTAGAAATCAAATTTCATGATTTGTACCTATGACCTTCAAAAGACAAAAGTCAATGTTCTAAACAAATATCACAAATGTATCAAACAAAACATGGCCTACAATCTTGTAACGTTTTAGGAACCCCTCAGCAGTGTCCAGCTGAGTATATGTGGGCCAACTTCTACAGCCCCCAGAGGATTATGGGAAATAAAATGTGTTTTAAAGTCTTATATTACGTAGGATAAACAAAAAATATATAATGTGAGACATAAATATTTATTTTTTTTAGAGTCAGGTAAATGAAGCCTTCTCATGGAATGCAAAAATCACATTTATTCAAATTGACAGTTAATTTGACAACTCAACATGTTATTTACAAATACTGCAATAGAATACAATCTCTGTGCAAAATAAATACATATTAATGTTAACAACTCTTGTGTAAAAATTCTTCATCTGTTAATGACTGCTTTGGAATTATTATGCATATTTCTTTTTACTTTCAATGGAATTTGGTGATAACTGTTTCACCTATTTTGGCAAGGAAAATGCCAACGTGCTCATCAACACCAGTAAAAACTGTAAAAACAGTTTAGCATTTTTCTTACAAAACTCTAAATTTGCATAGAAAAGCAGGCACATAAACAAGACACCTAAACAACTGTTTACTTCTGGTTGGCTTGTTTGCTTTCCTGAGTTTAAACAGCCTGTCGGTCAATGAAGTTTCATTCAACAGGTGAAGTTTTAACAGTGATTTAAAAAAAAGGCATTAAACAACAAACATGCACCGAAGGTGAAAGCAAACGATCTGTAGATAAGCACAGAATTCTGTCCTGTTGTCCTGTTTAACATTACCACATTTCATTTGGTTCTGGCTCGGCTCCTTATACACCGTGTTGGGTTACAGTGCAGATAGCTCAGCACCCACCCGGACTGCAGGAATGAGTGCAAGCCCTTTGTGCCAAGTCTCTCCAATAACCCCCTGTGTGACATAGAAGGTACCCTTTGTGAAACGATCCCTCCATCGACCACCGAACACTGTTTAATTAACCTTTTCTTTTCTTCCTCCTCCCATATTCGCATGTTTTCCTAGGAAGCCAAAAAGAAAGACATAATCCCCAATACCTATACAAATACACACACACACACTTTTTTTTCAGTAATCAGTGCACAATAATTTCTTCTCTCCCTGCCCCATTATAACAGTATAGAACTGGCCGTTGTTTAAAGAGCGGAAATTGACTTTCTAAGAGTGGAAAGGGGTCTGGGCTGCTTGAAGGAAGCGATCAGGGGACATCCTGGCGACTGGAAGCCCTGACGACCAGGAGCGAATGGGAACAATAGCCCTCTACGACCTCCCTGCCCTAACTTGAACTCCCGGGAATTATGGCAGGCAATGAAAAAGCTGGAGGGAGTTTAGAGAACAGGCACAAAAAGACATAGTATGAATTAAATAGCCCATAAACAACTCATATGCCAATACAAGAAAAACATGCGGAGACAAAAGTCGAGCAACAAGGCCAAAGAAGGGGAATGCAGTACATAACCAACAAGAGTTTAACCCTTCCATTAGAGAAAGATGGACTGAGGATTAGAATCTCTGTCTGAACAGGGGCAGAATCAGCATCATCCCATAAGCGCAGAAAGCATGAAAGGGTCCAGGCGCACAGACATCAGTATTAAGGCAAGTCCCTAAGGGAATAACATGCCAGGAGGAGAACAGACACTGTGAGATACTGACTCTTGGTGGCTCCAATGAAGAACTGCAGCTTGTTTCATTTAGAAAGCTGATTGGTAATTTTCTAGCCATTGAAAACTTAAATTTGTGGAAAATGTAAGCCACAGGCAAACTCAATGAGATAGACATGCTGTTGTTGTGAAAGAAAAAGAGAAACAAAGTGACAATCACATTCAATAATGCATTACTCTTAGACACTTTCAGCCCTTAAAATCAACACTTATGTTCAGTTACACAAACATGTATACAACTTTGCAATATATAGAGTGGCAGAAAATCACAACCAGATCCCCAAAACCTTCCTCCTGAGGGGGTTAGAGTGAAAATGGAGGAACAGGTCTACTGAGTGCATTATGTTAGTGTGAATGAGTGAGAAAATGTGCATGTGTGCCTTTCCAATATGATACACAATTTTATTTCTCAATCAAATGCATTTCAACAAAAGACATCTTCCCACAGGGATAACTTGACAAACACTGGAATGTTCAGGAATGTTCTCAGGAATGTTCTCACCCTTTTGAAGTTCCTTCTTGGGTCAAACAAGTGCACTACAAATAAATAAACAGCTGAGAAAAAGTTGTTTACTCAAATCCATAAAACTGAGGGTATGTGTGATAAAAACGCATTTTTATGCTGTAGTACTGTAGTCGTACAGTACTGTGGTTCGAGAGAGGATAACATTTTCACATTAACACGTCTTTTTAGCCACAAAACCCCCAAAAACCGACACTGTAGTTAATGTTGTGCTGCAGCAAAACACTGCCTTAGGCCACTCTCACACCTTTTAATAATAGCGGTACCTCAGTAAAACACACACACATACAGACCATCATCATCACAGGATGATTCAGCCCTTAGTGTGTGTATATGTTGTGTGCCCAAGAGTGTATGTCACTTTTATAGTCCTGAGAGGCTTTAGTTGAAAAGGATAGAATCTGGGTCTCTGTTGGCCATCTGCGCCATGTGTTTGAGAATGTCCTTTTTAGTAATGATTCCCAGCAAACGTCTAAGAGCAAGAAAGAAAGGAAAATGGAGAAAAAATATTATTTTTAGGTAATACAAATCACTGATCTGTCAGCTTACACAAATATAATTTGTGAATAAAGATTGAACAGATGGGCCTAGTCTATGCATGACAGAAACTATGAAATTATGTTTGCATAAAAATGCCCTGTGTACAGCATTTAATGTGTGTGTGTGTGTGTGTGCACGTACAGGTTTAACCACTATTATAAGGGCTAAAAACAAAAAGTACAAAACCCAAGTTGTAAGAACATTTGAAGCTGTCCTTATTTGTATAAAATATCATTAGCCTCATATGAAAATGACTACAAGACTCCTCACTAATATAGTGAAACTAACCAGTGTGTGTGGGGGGGGGGGTGTATGTCTGTGTTTTCTTATACTATTCTATGCAATTTCCTTTAATTGTGCTAGATAGAACAAGGGTGGATCACACAAACAGAGAAAGATAATTTTGATCTATTCAACATAAGGACCTGATTAACACACACACACACACACACACGCACCCACATTTTAAAAGCAAAACAACTGCAGAGAGGATCAGCTTCAGCTATTTTGAACAAATATGGCAGGATAGACTTTTGTAACCAGGACCTTTATGAAAACAAAAGAACAGAAACCCAATATGGACTTTCATAAGACAGAAACATACCGAGGGAAAATATCCCTAATATAAAGATGCTGAGACTGTTTAATTACCTTAGTGCTGCACACAATTCAGTTTATGTTATTTGTATCACACTTCACACAATACACACTGTACCGGAGCAGCCTCACAAAGAATAGTGCCTTTTATATCCTCCAGTGAGCAATGGCACAGGAGAAAATGGCCCAAAATGTTTTAATAGAAGAAACCTTGGGAGGAACAAAGTATCAGATGATGGAGCCCAACACCTCTAGTTGGCATATATTTAGAGTTTAACAAACATAGCCTCAACTGCAATGTTGAGACAACAGCTCTGTTTAAAAAGCCAGAGATCTGCTGCTTCAACAATGTAAACCAGCAAAGAACCATCTACTTAAACAGGAAAAGCCATCTGACCGATATGTAAAGCAACCAATTATTTTTTTATTTTATTTTTAGAGTTTTAATTATTTTTTATTTTTTTTCATGTTTTATTTTTACATGCCATTTAGGGGGGTTGTCACAGATATATTACACACAAATATAGACTGAAAAAATGAATACTGTGGCACAATTATACAGTAAACACATGGTAAAATAGAGAAAAATGTTGACACTGAGTGTTCATACATCAATTAAATAAGACAAAAAGACAGATAAATTCCTTCTAGCAGTGAGTGCTTCTCATTTCACAGTTGTTAACTTGAGTCTGGCTTTGGACTGCATCATAGAAATTACAGCCTCCTTCAGCTTCTGATGGGATCAGACAAACAAAATATCTGCTTCTCGTGTATCTCATAAGCTTCAGACAGACCACACACATCATCCACAGACTCACCCATTTTGTGTAACCAGGCACTGCCGCAGGCCAAGCTTACGAAAGATATCCACCACGATTTCCATGGGCGTGTGCACAGTGACGGTAAAAGGGCTGAGGTCCAAGATGCTGCGCAGTTTTACGGCAGGAGGAGCGTTGGGTAACGAGGGTGCAGCGCATTCAGTGAACAGGACTGCAGATACACTGACAACACCATCCTGATGCCTCCGTGCATTTTCTGATGAGCGAGTGAAAGCAGTGCATAAAATAAGTAGAAAATTAGGTTACTAATATAAACTACAGATTTAAATGTAGAGCCAATAAATGAACAATATAACATGGTTCAGTTCTGAACATTTACTCAAATATGACAAGAACTGACTGAATCAAATTGGTTCTAATCGGATTGGCCGGCTGCTATAAAACATCCTGGAGTCAAAGAAGTTTAAATCAGTAAGCCAGACAACAAAGCATTTGCAACAATGCATTTAAAGGCATTTAGTACTAAGTACACAAAATACCCAAGCAAACTATTCCCACTCCCTCACAACTACACAACAGTGGTTGACCATTTGTCATGCTCCCTTCCAACTGTTCTTAGCCAAGATAGGCAGTAAACCTGGCTAACCAACCCATGAGACACCATGACAAACCACCTTAAGATGAGACACCATGAGCAACCACCTTAGTATTTTTGGTCCACCTTACATCTGAAGCCGGGTGTGAATCAGACTTTATACCAATACTATTGCCAAACCCACATACCACTAACCTAAGGATATAACCAGATCCCTTCTCAGTACAAAGCCCACCAGTCTCTGAGACTGCTGCGAAATCACCACAGGAAAGCCGCTGTAGGTGGTGTCTGAGATCAGCCTCTCCACTTCTTCTACTGTCATTCCGCTCTGCGTCAACACAGAGAGCGGTGGGTCACTCCGGCGTGGGCGCATCACGTCGACAGCAAGAGTCTTGTGGTGAAATTCCTCTTTGGGCTCCAGGAAGGGGTAACCGTTGAGACGGATGTGGGCTTCGTAGATGCCCTCGCGACCCAGAGCATCTGCAACCCACTTGCTGGTCATAGTGGCAGCCATGAGGGGCACGATGTACTCCAAACCCCCCGTCAGCTCAAACATGATGACCACCAGAGAGACAGTCATCCGGGTCACACCACCTGGAGAAAACATATTGTTTCCTGTTTGCTAATTGTTACTGACAGTACAGAGGTACTAAAGTCACTAAAGCCAAATGACGAATTAGTAGTTTCTAACAGGAAGTAACAGGAAGTAGATTTTTTTGACCATGTTATTAGCTGTAAAAAAACACAGGATAAATCACACGCCAACACTGAATATTTAGATTAGACGTTCCCTAGCAGTGATAGTGATGCTTGTATTACCAAGCATATAATTAGAATGCATAAAGGAAACTCTTTTAAAGTGCGACACAGTCAAACACAGGTCAAGGGCAAGCAATGTTCCAGAAATGCTTCTATAAATGCTTCTTATGGAAGACAGCACATGGCAATTTAGGTAAATTGAGAACTGGAAAAATAAACCATCTGGAAAATGAATCAGTAAGTAATGCAGCTGAATCACCCCTCACCCAGACAGGCTGCTGCGCCCACCATGGCGTACAGGCCTGGCGTGATGCAGTCTGCCCCAGGAGAGCACCAGCCTTTAAAAACCGGCCAGTCGTGGTGGTAGATGGCCAGCTGCTCCATGCCCACACCAAGAAGTCTTCCAGCAATGGCACCCACCGCCATACTGGGGATAAACAGTCCAGATGGCACCTGGAAAGAGAACATGGAGAGAAGAACAAGAGAGAAAGAAAACAGATGACAGAAGGTACTTTATTTGCAAGCAGTTTAACTGTAGATCTCTAGAGGGTTTGAAGGTTTTGCTGTTTCAAGATACAGTTCAGAATCATGGACACTGGTCATTTATGGAAATTTATGGCAGACATTTTTATCTAAAGTGACTAACAGTGCATTTAAGCAATACATCTGATGAGCATGTGCCTTCTTTAGGAAAGAAACCCATGATCATGGGTTGCTAGTGCCATGCCCCACCAGCTGAGATAAAGGAAAGTGTATTTACAGTCCTAAAGCTGCAACCCATAAAGTTTGGGTTACAAATAAATAAATATATGTTATTGAGCAAGTACATAAGAAATTTGCATTTAAAAACGTAAGATTCAAAATGTTCCAAAGGTAAGGTCTCTTTACCTTACCTCGATTCAAAACCGTAAGTTTTAAACAGAGATGGTGATAGAAAGGCAGAAATTACAGTTTGCAGCTTTAAGCATGAGAATAAGATAGCTATTCATCTGCCTCAATTTTGTACATCTTAAATGCCCAATACCTTTATGCCAAATGTAACCACAGTGATGAACATCTTTAAAAACAGAGCAAGCACTAGCTGCCAGATGGCCGTATAGAGCCCTGGTCCCGCCGGTCGGTCCGCCAGGCCATTAGCGCCATCACTAGCATTAACATTTCCTGGTGTGTTTCCGCTGTTACCAGCATAGTCACACAGTTTTGATGAGTCCAGCAGACCACAGTCATTGAAGAGTTCAGAGATAAGCGCACTGCTGCTCATCCGTGTGTACTCATTTGGGAACGCCAGTAATGCCGTAACCAGGGTCACCACCAGAACCTCCAGAACAGGGTAGTGCCCAAGCCACATGGTCTTCCGCTTACGACACCAGGTGATGTTGCCGTGAATAAAGAAAGCCCCCCAAAGGCCACCGAAGATGCCCAGAAGTACAAAAGGTAAGAGCTCTAGGAGATGCCAGGGAGTGTGGAACTCCACATAGAAGAGGACCAAACGGCTGTTGCCAAAGGGATTGATGGAGCGAAGGGTGAAAGCTGCAACCAGAGCTGCGAAGAACGAACGCCAGAGAGTCTTCAAAGGAAAGTAGTAGCTGACCTGAAAAAAAAGAATGTAAAAGAGACTGAACCATGTACATTCAGAGGTGAAGGAGAAGTCTTTAAAAGTATTCGCTCATCCACAACATGCCGCCAAGATGTTTCCTGCTGGATCCAGCAACACCACATTAATTATTTAGATTGTATGTGGATCTTTTATATTTATGTTTTTAGGGCTGCCAATTAATTACATAATATGACTATTAATTAAATCAAGTCATCACAATTAATTAAATCACAATTAATTGCACAAATAAATGCAAATAATTTGCACAAATAAATGCAAATAATTTGCGCAAATAAATAAGATAACCACCTAAATGCCCCAAATGAAGATAATTTATAGACATTACATCATTGTTGCACGCAAAAGCATTGAAAAGACATTACAACAAGCTAATTCATTATAAGCCTATCACTGACGTACAGTCTACAGCAATACATTTTTTTAATGAAATTAGCAAAATGTTATTTTGTATTTATATAGTGCTTTTTAAAACATATACTGTTTAATTGTCTTTAAGCTGCTTATCTTCCTCTGGCATTCTAAATGTGCATACAGTATGCCAAATGTTGTCTAGCTTTATAGCATGTGTAATGCAAAAACAATTCAAAAATTCAATTTTAATTTGTCAATATGTCCAAGGCAGATTTAGGTATTGTTCTCACAACATGCACTCTTGGATTCTTTTATTTTTATGGGTCTGTCTACACTGGCCTTTGCATTGAATCTTGGGACCCATACATTCTGTTAATCAGTAACATTTTACAATAAGGTTGTATTTATTAACATTAGTTAATGCAGTAGTTAACATAAATTTACAATGAAAAATACCTCTATAGCATTTATTAATGCTAGATCATGTTAAATTCAGCATATACTAATACATTTTCAAAATTAAAAGTTACAACTGTCAATATTAGTTAATACACAATAACCTAACATGAACAACTTTTTTGGCATTAACTAACTAGTTATTAAATATATTATACCAGAACGGAAATAAGAGTTCTTACCTCCTCCAGACTAAAAAGCACCCCTCCAATAGGAGCACCAAACGCGACTGACACACCCACTGCAGATGCTGCAGATAAAACCTGACACATACACACAGATATTTACCTCGTTTACGACCCTTTTCTATTTCTGCGTCAAATAAAATGCAAAATAAAGACCATATTAATTCTCCCTAATTAATAATAATACAGACAAGATGCGTCAGGCAGGCAGCCTAGACAAATCCTGTTTGCTTTTTTTTTGCCTGACCGAAAAAGAACTGGTAACTTCCAGCCCTCAAACTAACAGAGCCCTAGCCAAGAGACTTATATCAATGTATTAAATTAAGTTTTGTTTCAAGACACTTCTTTCTGCATGCCCTGTAATCTCTCCTTCACTCTATACCACACTGCTTTTTTTCATATTGCCACATCACTTCATTTTTCTTCTATTTATCACTGTCCCTGTTTCTCTCACCTCTCGCTTCTTGGCCTCATTTCGCTGGTATTTGGTAAAGAAATGGCAGAAGATGTTTGCACAGCAGCAGGCCACATGGACCAGTGGGCCTTCCTTCCCCAGACTGAGACCAGAAGAGACAGCCAGCACCACTGTGATGGTCTTAATGATCAGAGTCCACTTTCCCAGGTACCCTCGGATTATGAAACCACTCAGGATGGTTTTAATCTGCAGGAATGAAGGATTATTTTTACAGGATCAGACAAATTGGCCCAAAACTGGCAATTTCCCTGAAACGAGTTAACAGTTTTTATTCACTGAAGCAGATATTCTTGGCATAAAAGCATGTTTAAAAAAAAAAAGATAATTTTTAAAACAGCCATTAAAACCAGCCATAAATCTGCCCTGACGTCTCATCCATAATAATTTAGGTTAGTAGTACCAATACACCGATTCTTTTATAAACAGACAGCGTGACCTTTTTTTTAAGTTCAGAGCACAGAAGACACTGTGGCTAAACATCTAAAAACATTTTAACATCTGAAAACATTCAAGAAACTGTAGAAGCGAAGTAAAATGTACCCTGAGATATGACTCTTTCCAACAGTCTGTCTGTCTCACTGCAGTCACACACTCTCTCACTTTTCCTTAGACAGTACTCTAAAGGCTATAACATGTCTACTGACGTCTCGCTCACTAATGGGTACTGAACAAAGGGATTTGGTAAAAATATCCTTTTTTACATTTTCTAAAGGAAATGTGAGTGGTACAGAATGCCCTTGCAAAATCTGCTACAGCAGTAGCAGTAGTAGGTTTTCTGTTTCTGCCTGTGTGTGTTCCATTTAATTGAGATCAGAGAAAGACAGAGATCCACACTTACAGAAACAGTTCAGAAAGATTTACAAAGAGCTTTAGGCAGGATGTTGAGTCATTTTAAGACAGCCCGACCACACATGTGCAACTTCAGATCTTTACAAACTCTGAGCACAGCAATATATCAGTCTGCAATGGACTATTTATTAGTCTACACTGAAATCTGAACAGCACTATATAAATGTGTACCACTTCTTCTTATCCTTCAGTAGTACATACTGCTTCCAATCACCATTTTATCATCTCACATTTCATTTACGGCACTGTGCAAAATAAGCACAGTAAAGTATATAATGTGTTTATATAGTTTGCTTTAGTGTGTGAGATATCAATACAGACAACATTCGTCACTTTTAACTGTATTTATATTTATATTATATTTTATATGAACAAGAAGTCCTACAACAGACAGTATGTTCCACACAGAGATCTGACCTCACCATCATTAAATCATTAATTGGTGTGACAGCCCTTTGTCCTCCAGCTTTTGTCCTTGGTACCATTGCACACACAAAAAAAAGAGTTGTGCCGAGATGGGTAATATATATTTAATACAGGTGTTTGTGTCTCACCTCTGGTATTCCTGAACCACAGGCATACGGGGCAAAGGCTCTGACCAGACTCACTGCCAGAAAGGCAAAAAATAGAGCCCAGCACACATACAGCAGATAATTCACCACATATGCACTGGCCCCCTGCAGGACACACAAAGGATAACGCTGATGAGTCAGTGGCCTTATACACTGTCGCCCCCTACAGGACATATCCAAAACCCACGTTCTTACACGTTATTTGACCCAATGCTTAGGCAGCTTCTTAAAATTTCTAATACCTGGTTTATTATTTTGTGCATTACAATAATCCATTAAATCATTACATTACCCAGGAAGTTACAATAAAACATTGAGAGGGACACAATGTTATTTGGGCTACCCAATGTAGCCGTTGTGAGCTTTAAAATAGGTAATACATGGCAAAACATAAGCCTC
Source organism: Botia almorhae (assembly GCA_036877575.1). Classification (NCBI taxonomy): domain Eukaryota; kingdom Metazoa; phylum Chordata; class Actinopteri; order Cypriniformes; family Botiidae; genus Botia; species Botia almorhae. Next base: position 10,558 of record JAZGTJ010003024.1, read on the forward strand.
ATTATCATCACATTTTGTAAAGGTTTTGTAAAATCACTTCAGCACACAACTTCAGCACACAACTTCAGCACAGTGAGCCAAGCTAAGTTAGGTTTTAAAGATGCATCACTATGGTAGATCATTAGGGTTGTGTACAACCCTTATGACCCTGAATAATAACTACAGAAATTACTTTAAATGGTTAATCAAATTTCAAATTTGTCATTATTTACTTAACGTTGTGTCATCCAAACCCATATGAATTTCATTTTATGAAAATTTTCCATGAATGCAAGTAAAGTGTGACTAAGGCTATCAGTATCTAATACTCCACCTAATAACTCTTTCAGTGTTTTCATACATGTACTGAAACAAAAACAGTATTAGTAAGTAATGACAATCTTCATCGACTCCCATGATTCTTGAGTTATTATTTACCAAAGGCACTTTTACAAAATCAAATAATCAGCATAAACATTCATTTAAAATGTATTTAATTTTAGTCCTATTTCTTTAAAAATCGCAAATCTGCTTCTTTTTTACACCACTAAGGGACGCTATTCCTACTGAAATACCAGGACCAGAGACAAAACGGTTACACAAGCACATGGCTCTAATCCACAGGAAAGTAAGGCAGATGAAATTTATTTCATTTGGGCTTCTCAAACACTTGATCATACATTTATTTGGAAATTTTGGATGAGCTAATCGCTTTGGTAAAGCATGAATTCTGCTGAACTAGGGAAACTTATTTGAGGAATCATTTAACGATACACACAAAACATGTACAACAACTGCATCTCTTTCAATCATCAACTAAATGATCAATGAAGACTGAAACAATAACCACCTTTTATGTCAACAAGCTTGTGTTAATGGAGTATTGAATGAAGCCCAGTACTGTTACTTTCCCAACGAGCAAAGAAGTAAATCAGTACAAAATGACAAGATTATTATATGTTACCTTAGACATTAAATTCTCCTCTAGGTTCTTTAAGTTTTGTTACATGCAGTAACCACATGTGGGTGGAATGTAAAACCCACCTCATTGACTCCAACCATGAGCTCTGCCCAGCTTCTCCACTGAGGACACTTGTCTCTCTCCTGGAAAGTGGTTTCATTAGATGTCCAGCAACAATGCTCATGGTTAAACCAGAACCCATTAAGGCACACACCTTCTTTCATGTCTGTCATCCAATGGGCTACAATGTCTATTCCTCCAGCCAGGGCCCCTGGTAAAGACAGAGATGGGACACACCTTCAGCCTTTACCCTTCCATCAAACTTCTCAAACTGAAATTAGAATTATACTTTATCTAAATAATTCTAGGGTGGATTGCAGTTACATAGGTATTCAAAGGTTCATACATAGGTTAATTGCTATGTGGCTGCTATGGAATTATAGGTGGCTACAATGTTGAAAGATCCCAGCCCACCTTGGGGTATCTATCCATATCGATCTTTAGATTTGGTTCTGGTCCCTTCTTCAATATAAGTAAGCTGTACTTTTTAGTCTGCCAAACAAAAATCATTTTCAAGTCTGTGTGCTGAAAAAGTAATAGCAACTGATAGCACCTATGATGCTATCAGACGCTATGATAGCATCACAACATTCGAGTTATCATTTATTCACCAGTCAAATGCTTAAGTCTAAAACTTAGGTTAAGGAGTTTGTTCACATAAATTAATTCAGTACTACATGAATGTAGGTCTACTTCAAGTACTAAATCTTCAACATACTGAAGATGAAAACGGAAAAGCTCAGGTAAAATAATTAGGTTAAAGAATCATTTAGCTGCTGATGCTCAATTAAAAATAATTCTGTGTGACCGAAATCAAGAAGTGAGAAACATGAATAGGAAGTGAGGCAGTAAACAGGAACTGGGCCAGTGGTGGGCAGACCTGACATGAGTCCGATAAGAAGCATCAGAAGCCAGCCTGTGAAAGCATCACTGACGCTGAGGAGAAGTGCAAGTGTAGACTGTTTTCTCTTGTTGGTGATCTGAAGAAAAGACAAGATGTAAGAGCAGGAAGTGATAAAAGTGGCTCTGTAGGTATGAAATTTCCACTCACTTCTCTATGCCGGTCTCTGTCTTTGGACTTCTCTCTAACCCAGTCAATGGTGTTGAAGTCCTCATAGGTACCAATGCCAGGAACAGTCTCATCCAGCAGATCCATCAGCTTAGGGCTATTACTTCCCTCCACCTTACAGCGGCCTGCAGGCATAGAAGACAACAGAAACACTCATGGGAAACCAGCAGTCATGCCATTTTTCTATTGTAAAAGCAGAATGCCAATTTAATAAAATTTGATCATGACAAATTTACAGTATGGTTTGAGAGGAATTGCAGTTCACAATTTATTTTTAATTATTTATCAGAGATGTTAGCTGTGAAATCACTCACAGTAATATGAACTTCTTCCTAGTCTTGCCTACATTCAACGGCTGTGTCTCAAAGGACACAGTGATTTCAAGTGTCTTCTACTTATAGGTGCTGCATCATGCTGCTGCTTGTTTTTATAAAACCTTAGCATCTCTATAGGGACACTGAACCAACAACAGCACATGCTATGGGTCACTGTCAGCCATATTGACTAAAATTTGTGACTCTCATTGAAAACAAATGGTTTAGGATCGCTTTATTAATTGTTGGTGTGAGTGGTCACTTTCAAAGGGTCAGGCAGACAAAAAGAAATAAAGTTGACCACAGTTATTCTGATTAATTAAATTTTATTTATATAGCGCTTTTTACAATGTTACATTGCTTAAAGCAGCTTTACGTAGAGAAACAAAGAATAATAATAAAAACACAGAACAAATGACATGTTAATGGTATATTGCAAATAATATGTGTGAGATGTATAAGACTAATTAGGTATACTAGGTATATAGTATGCTTATGAATAAAATGTTGACTGAACCGATAAAACCACAAAATTGTTGAGCAAGATGTGCGTTCTAGCTTACATAGGGATGGCGTTTACAATTTACAAAACCCTAGGCTAAGTTAGACGTCAGCAGTCTCCCAGCAAGCAAGCCAAAAGGGCGACAGTGGCAAGGAACCAAAACTCCAATGATGTATAGATGGGGAAAAAAACCTTGGGAGAAGCCGGGCTCGATCAGGAGGGCCAGTTTCCTCTGGCACGTTAAAGCTGCAATTTTTAACTGTCTTAGATACGAACAGTTGATTATAATGATTTATAGTTATTTATTGATGAAAAACTGATGGTTCCAATTATATTTGATAATATGTTGGGCACTGAGAAATCGTGCTAACAAAAAAACAGTGAGGCATAATGTTACTAATTGCAGTCATAAGATCACACTGCTATGACTAAGCAGGGAACAAAATATAGAAACTAAGCTAAAAGTTGTCATGTATATAACAGTAGGTTTACTAAAGAAGTCTATCAAATCCTGATAATCTATCTCAGGGTCATTTCATTTCATCCAGTCCCCCATCTTCTGGTCTCAAGAGTTTGGATTCAGCTGACTACAGGACCTTGGGGAATAAAAGACAGCCAGTACATCTGTTCTTGTGGGAAGTATTCCCGGTTTCGGTTTAATTAATGCAGCCTAATAATCCCTTAAGGGATTTGAGTAATAAATCCATATGACTATGTGTAGGCAAGATTAAAGAGGTGGGTGTTTAGTCTAGATTTAAAGTGACCGAGTGTATCTGCCTCCCGGACAACACTGGGAAGACTATTTCAAAGTTTGGGTGCCAAATACGAGAAGGATCTCCCTCAGCACTTGTTTTTGAAATTCTAGGTACTAACAGTTGGCCAGAATTTTCAGATCACAGTGAATGCGAAGGACTATAATAGGAGAGGAGCTCGCTTAAGTATTGAGGAGCTAAACCATTTAGGGCCTTGTAGGTAATCAGCAAGATTTTAAAGTTTATACGATGCTTGATAGGCAGCCAGTGTAGAGATGACAAAACCGGGCTTATAGGGTCATACTTGTTCATTCTCTTGAGAACTCTGGCTGCTGCATTCTGAACCATCTGGAGCTTTTGGATTAATCTTGCAGGGAAGCCACCGAGTAGGGCATTGCAATAATCAAGTCTTGATGTTATAAATGCATTAATAAAATTAATAATTTTTTTTGTGTCTGGCTTTGAGAGCATGTGTCGTAGTTTTGAATTTAATAGTAGAAAGTTGCTAGTCATCCAAGTTTTGATATCGACTATGCATTCTGTTAATTTAGTGAACTTATGAGTCTCGTTGGGCCTAGAAGAAATGTATAGCTAAGTATCATCAGAATAACAATGAAAACTAACTCCATGTCTCTTAATAATTGCTCCCAAAGGTAGCATGTACAGGGTGAAAGTAGGGTCCCAAGCACTGAGCCCTGCGGTACTCCATATTGGACTTGTGATCGGTATGAGACCTTTTCACCCACAGTAACAAACTGGAATCGGTCAAATTAACATTTATGCCAACATAGTTTTCAAGCCTATTTAGTAGAATGCTGTGGTTAATAGTGTCAAAGGCTGCACTAAGGTTGAGTACTAGAAGAGAGATGCAGCCACGATCGGCTGACAAAAGCAGATCATTAGTCACTCTGGTGAAAGCAGTCTCTGTACTATGATATGGCCTGAATCCTGACTGGAAATTCTCATAGATACCATTTCCTTCCAGGAAAAAAAATATCTGTGAAAACACCACCTTTTCCAGTATTTTTGAGGCATATCAAAAATAGCAAGAGTAAAATACAAGTCAATCAGAGCTGGATACACAATGAATGTTACTTATGTTTAAACTGGACACAAAACAAAAACCCCTGGAAGCTTCCTAAACAAATGATTTTCCTCCTGTTTTGCTCTATAATTAGAGTCAATATAACAACATGAAACCATAAATTTAATAAACATGTTTTTCTTTGAGATTAACATGACTAACTTTACAACATGCATACTTACTAAACAAAAATAACTAACTAGTAAGGATTTGTCTACCACCTTCACTAATGTCACTACGTAATTTCTTACAAGTCAAATGACACAAAGGTGACTTTGAGCTGTTAAATGCTTCTAATCAAACAAGTTTTGCTGGTTTAGCAGATATAGAGGCACCAGGCTTTCAGACTGGTTAAAATGTGATACAGATAGAAAGATTAAGGTTAAACTTGAAACAAAGCCATTGAAAGTAAATGAACTCACAACAGTTGAGGGTGTCATCCTAATGGATATGTTGACATTTTCAGCATGCTCCTTGATCTAATAGCTTTTCAAACCTAATCTAGGACCAGTCTGTGCTGTCAAAATCCTTTCCTGAGCAGAAATAAAATTAAAAGAATATTTCACCCAAAATTGTCTCTTTACTCATTACATTGTTCTATAGTTATTAATGTTATACAGAACAAAAAATCGTACAGGTTTGGAACAACACAAAGGCAAGCAAAGGATGTTAATTTTGATTTCCGTGTGAACTCTTTCTTAAGAGGACAAAATCATGACTGATTTAAATGCAGAGAAATGTTTCCAGAAGTTACACATTCAAAACAGGTGCAACATTTTAAATGAAAGTTCAAATCATACTTCACAATCAAGCTGGACATTTTAGAGCTTAAAACATGCAAAGGACTATGAGGCCCTGTGGAAAACAAGCTTAAGTAAGCAGTGGGAACTTTGACCCATAAACCCCTATTTGAGCCGTAACTGAACATGTTTCAGGAAAACATTAAGAGGAACAATGCTTAAAGTATCAGGTTTAAAAGGAACTAGCAAGTCTGTAAAAATTAGTGCTCTGTGTGTGCAAAGGGGGGGGGGCAGGTTTTGACAATGTTAGGGGTTTTACGAACTTAAGTGTCCCTCCCAAGAACCCCTTTTATTATAATTCCATGATTAACTCTGAATAGCAATTTTTGGCATTTCAGAAAATAAAATTTTATTTACCAAAAATAGTTGTTACAATATGTACAGTTTAAGTTACAGTATGTAGTCATTAACAACAGATATAGAATTAAAATGAGACAAACTCTAATTAGATTATATTAACATTCTGCATCTACACTGGATTATACATATGGATACGTAATGTTGTATGCTGTAATGTTGTAATGCTGATATTGCTGTATTGCCAATTTCCTGCTTTTCTATCAAACAAGAGGACTAAAAAATGAACAGATAATCCTAAAATGAACTCAATCTACTTCCTCTCTGTTTTCTCAGTTCTCCACAAGCTATCCCCCTGTTCCATGATCTTCCTATAATTTAATGTGAATGACGTTCATTAAACATGGGTGTACTGACACAAATGCATTCACTTCTGAAGACAGGCCTGGGAAACAGCTATAGTCAATTATTTCTAATGTATGACGTTGTCATAACCAATCATTCTTTCATTATGCAGGAATAACACTTCCGGTCCTGTGGGCAAAAACTGTTTTTGTGCTGGATGTGTGGGTGAGAAATCAGAACAGTCAAACAGGAACTAACAGGCCATTACGGAAAACATTTTCGTACATTTCCAAAAACCCCTTGGTATAGATGTGACATTACACAAATAAAACCAACAATAATCCACTTCTTCAAAAAAGCACACTGCCTCCATTGATAACAACTGCAGCAAACATACACACAACATGACACACTCATTACAACACTCTTAAAAAATGAAAACACCAGCTCAACAAACCTTACAAATTAACTACATGCTTCCCTTTTTTCAACATAAAACAGGTATTCTTAAAAGTAGCATATAAATAATACAGAATATGACTGTGGTGTTTACATACTACTTTTCTCTTTTAGGCTGACTGAAGAGAAGAAAGAGTGAACTGAGAAAGGAAAGGGGAACTTCCTGGTATAATAGCCTGTCTGTGACGTCAACACAACATCATCTGTATCTGTGCAGAAAGAAAACAGAGTGATCTGATCTGTCCACTGATATTGCCAACAAGATTATTACAAGGCTGTATGTCTAAAAATAAAAACAAACTGACTGATAATCCAAAACAATAGTTGTTTGATAATAAACAGCTGGCACGCACAAACGTTTATAATAAAAGTACAAGATACAAAGTCATATAAAGTGACCGCGTCTACCTGCGCTGTAATCCAGAGGCGGAACATCTGCACCAAAGTCCATCGTAACATCGGAAATATCCACCAACTCATCATCACTGTTATAATGATCGTTGTAAAATTCCACGTTGTCCATTTTCCGCCCTGTCAGATCAAACAGAACATCAGCTGAAAACAAGCGATGATAAAATAGAGCTGGGAAACGCTACTATTATTTCTAGGATGTTTTTATAATATAATAAAAACAATGTTTTTATATTAATTAAACATTGTACCTATAGGTTATAAGGTTATACTTCGCAAAGTCGTAATTATTAAAAGAACCCACGTTTAAAAGAATACGTGCAGACTTAATGCTCCGGTACACTGATACAATGAATGGAAAGACTGGTAACACATCTATCTGAAATACATGCGTAATGATTAACCAAAATGTAAGCCACCCGTTTATTTTGAGTATATTGTTCCCAAAGTGTAATATTAAAAATTATTGTATATGCAATGAAAATAACCTATACTACAGTACCACCTTTGACTGTGTGGTGTTCAAACACAAATACAACTTCCTCTGTGTGTGACACTCGGTTTGACTTTACAAACCAACAGATACACGACGACACGACTACCATACACAGCTAGTGCAGAAGATAAGGACTGTACATTCAGTCTGTCTCAAACTATGAACAGTACAATTCTTTTTTCATGGACTGTTTATACCGTTTATTCACCAGATAACTTATTGATTGTTATGTCAGTGCAATAGTCACCAAATATTACAGTCGCCTATATGGTCAGAGTATAAAGAAAATCAAAACAACACTTTGATTTGAAGATGTATTGCAATCTTTATTTAGTACTCATTTATGTCATCTGTCACGTGCTTTTTACACCAATACAGTCTCGCTGCAACAATTCTCAACTTTAATGTGAATCACTCTAATGATTTAATCGGCTAGGCCGGAATAAAATAGGGGGTCACTTACCTGTTGGGATCTCTATCTTGCGGTCACTATTAGTACTGGACTTTATCGGAGACGCCGGGTCTTGTGACCGGGATTTTAAAGTCGTTGTGTTAAGAAATGCCGACGTAATCTTCACCAGCTGTCAGTCAGTTCTGTCAACTGGTGCGTCATCGTTCACCCGGTAAATGTATCTCACAGCCTCTTCAGCGTTTATTTCTTCAACCAGACTTCACAGACTCATCTCATGGGATGTGGTCTTGTGAGAACGCTGGTCATCAGGGTACTAATGTTGTTTTCAGTTCGTTCACTTTAACCACTTTAAGCGTTTAGAGGTCAAGAGCGCCACCCAACGTCTTGGGAGTTTAAGAGTTAGTGAAAGTTGTAGTAATTCATCTAAATGATGAGACATACTGTAGTTGTTGTTCACGTAACAAGGCAAACATTGACATCAGTGTCCAAATTCCTGTCTCAAAAGTCTTAAAGATATAATACGCTATGTCGCTTTTGTGCCCTCAGGATATGAACTGAAATACAACATGAACTATTTTAAATCTTAAAATTGGTTTTTACACCACAGAACACCTTCTGGTCAAAAAGTAATACAATTTTATTAAAATACATCTAAAATAAGCACCTAAATATTCACTTCCTTATATAAATATTGAAGTCACATAGAAGTTCAAATGTTTTGTTAACAGTTTTTTCTTGATTGCTAAGAAATTAATTTTGAGCACAAGTGTTAAGAACATGATTAATTAACTTACAAAAATATAATAATTATAGAAACTGGGTTACCTTACTTGCCTAATTACATTGTATGTTATAGTTAACTGTTATCCTCTGTGAAGGTTTGAATGATTGACAGCTATGAAGTGGTTCAATAGAAATGTCAATGCACTAGCAATTGAAAAAACTAAACAGAAATAGACATTCTTGGAAAAAGCAGAAACAACAAAGCAATTGGTTACTTTTTTGGTTATTGTTGTTTTATTTTTTGCCACTCTTCACAAGTGTTGCAAGACTGTTTGGTATATGTTGTCCTTAACAACATAGGCAAAACATTCAAAAATAAAGAACCACCAGATTATGTGGAAGAGGTGACACAGCCATCAGGAATGTAAACCCAGTTGTGTGATGTGAAGTTGCTGTAGATGAAACATTGTCTGCTAAATTTCCACTCTGTGCTAATCCATAAGCAATGCACTGCATTACTGTAACATCTCCATTTCCTATTCTAAATATACAGGGTTAACATATTATTAGAGTAAATACTTTTCTGTGTCTTTTAATAAAGACTTGCAACATTGTTGAATTAGTATCTCACTGAGGCTACCTCACAGTTTTTAGCAGTACGCACATTATAAAGTCTCAGACACAGCCTTACAGCATTATATAGTATGTGCACATAGCGATGCTTTATGAGAGCAGAAAAAAACGTAAGCGCTAATCTGAGGAATTTAGCAGGTGGAATAAATCACCAATAGATCAATCAATCAGCAATATATCATCAACAGGCCAATGAGAGACAGGCATACAATTAGACCTTAACATATACAAACATTACTTATGATTAAGGTAGCCGTTTCTAGTTTTAAGTGCGGTCAAAGAGCCAGATAGAAAAAAAATAACTGGACCCAATACCAGGTGTTATGAACAGATATGTAATAAATGTACCAAATCTGAAAAAATTTGTAGTCAAAACTCAAGACTACTCATTTGATAATGAGCCCGTCATTAGTTCTTTTTTCAATCAGTCCGCATTTAAAAAACATTATTTAACAGTCATTATCATGCTTAAATGTGTGTGGCAAAATACATAAGAGGTTTTGCTGTGGCCTTGTACTTTGACCTCACAGAGTAAATTGGATTGACAGACAACGTTGACAGACAAATACATACTGTCTCTTCATATTATTCCACAGAAAAAGTGACATTCTTACACATAATAAACATATACATAATATACATAATATACATACATGAACATGCCACAAAGCTGCGCTGACGGCCTGTCACTGGAGGAAGGATCCAGAGAGGTTTGTGTAAGGTATTCTGGCTGTCAGATGGCAAGAGAGAGTAACCTCTTTACTTTTAAAAATAACTTATATACTTATACTTAAATTTAAACTTTTTCTACTTTTATTTTCACAATGGTAAATAAACTGAATGTGAGAACAACTGCAACAATGACAGATTTTCATTTCGCAGAATGACTTAACGAGGGTCATTGGGAGCTGCAATCTTCTCTAGGCTGGGCTCCATGCCCCAGATCTCACGAGCATACTGGGAAATGGTTCGGTCACTGGAGAATTTTCCACAACCGGCAATGTTGTGGATGACCTTCTTGGTCCACTCTTTAGTGTTCTGTTTGGGAATAAAAAAGATGATTGGGCTTTTAACCACAATGCTTATTCAATTCCTTCACTGTTTTTTTCTGTTTTGTGTAAAGCTCTTTAAACACAATGCATGCTAAATACTTTGTTCATCTACAGACACAAATTATCAGAAAAGCATCTTGATTGCACGTGTGAATACTGTACAAATAAAAAGCTTTGTAGAATGATAAAGTTCCCGTTTCCTTTTATTACCACCTGTCTCTTACTAACAAAAGCAAGTAGTAAATCATGGTGCACAGTTGTGATGTAAACTAAAGGCTTTTGGCTGTTTAAAAATGGACAAGCACTTCAATATTTCCCGTCCCGTTTCAACAAAAAATATGTCAACATTAGATTATGTTTGTCACAATATACCGGTAATGACAATGATTATGATACCATGGTAATACTACATATATGATATTATCATTTATAATTATATGATAATTATCAAATATCTGGCTAACACTCCAAAACACTAGGTGGCACTATTGTACCTATTTAACATTTTGCCTTAAAAGCCGCAATGGTTACAAACTTTCTCTCTGCCTTCCTACGATTTAATTTTGAATGTGATTCACTGGCCAAAATTAAAGATAAACTGATAGCATTAGTGTTAATTTAATACCTTTGCCAATAGTAATAATACTGTTACTGCAAATTCTTTTGACCATAATAACCATATAGTAAAAAAACTGATACAATGACAGCCCTACATTCCAAAGAAAACTGTGTACTTAATGAGGTCTTTAATACCAACCTTATAAAGAGCACTGACTTTGTCCTGACATTTAATGTAGTTCTCATAGTCAGCAAACACCTTGAACCTGCAACCATACCAGAATTAATCATATACATGATCAGTATTAAACTATAACTATATCAAAATTAAATTTAAGCTAATGATTTTTTGTTTTCTGACCTGTCATGGTACATCAGCATGTTGAGGTCAGGCTCTCCAGGACTGAAGAATCCTGAGGAGATCTAATTAATTTGTCAGGACGTCAGTTTGATCAGCCAGGTTTGTATTGTTTTATGTCGGAGCTCGTGACGGTTTAACAGTGCTTCGGTGTCCGCGTTATTCCCTCCCTCTCATTATCACTCACAGCTGAATTCACTTCATCACTCCGCACTTACCGGCCACTCCTACCAATTATCTCCCTTTATATTTCCCTCGTGTGTGTTCAGTCTTTGTCAGACCGTCGCTTGTGTAAAGCTTACCTGACCATTTGCTCTCCTTGTCTTAGTTAGCCTAGCTTAGGCTAGTTTAGTTAGCTCTTTGTTTGAGTTAGCGTAGCTTAGTTTAGCACGCTCGTCTTTCTCTTTTGGCAAGTCCCGGGCCACGTCACTCCTGGCTCATCGGCACTACGATTGTGCTATTGACCTTCTCCCAGGCACTTCTTCGCCCAAGGGACGTCTGTTTTCCCTTTCTGGTCCTGAAAGAGAGGCTATGGACAAATATATTGAAGAGTCGCTTCGCGCTGGTCTCATCCGTCCCTCCTCATCTCCTGCTGGTGCAGGTTTTTTCTTTGTTAAGAAGAAAGATGGTTCCTTGCGACCCTGTATTGACTATCAAGGGTTAAATGACATCACTGTTAAGAATCGGTATCCCCTACCATTTATGTCAACAGCTTTCGAATTATTACAGGGGGCTAAGGTCTTCACTAAGTTAGACCTCCGCAATGCATACCATCTTATTCGTATTCAAGAGGGCGATGAGTGGAAGACAGCTTTTAATACTCACAGGGGACATTTTGAATATCGAGTCCTTCCATTCGGTCTTGCGAACGCTCCTGCTGTTTTCCAGGGCCTTATTAACGATGTGTTGGCTGATATGATAGATAAATTAGCTTTTGTCTACCTGGATAATATATATATTTTTTCCTCTTCTCTCCAGGAACATGTCCAACATGTACGTAAGGTCCTCCAGCGTCTCCTTACTAATCGACTCTTCGTCAAGGCGGAGAAGTGTGTTTTCCACGCCGAGTCGGTTCCGTTCCTGGGTCGCATTGTTTCAGCTAAAGGGATCCTTCCGGACCCATCTAAGATCCAAGTTGTGGTCAACTGGCCAGTTCCGACTCACGTAAGGAATTGCAGCAGTTCCTGGGATTCGCCAACTTCTATCTGCGATTTATCAGGAACTTTGGCTCGATTGCTGCTCTGCTTACCGCCCTAACTTCCCCCAAAGTTCCATTCAGGTGGAATTCATTGGCTCAGGAGGCCTTTGGTGAGCTTAAGTCCTGTTTCAATTCTACTCCTATCCTTTGTTTTCCAGATCCTGAACGACAGTTCATTGTGGAGGTTGATGCCTCCGAAGTTGGAGTTGGTGCGGTGTTGTCCCAGAGATTTGAATCTGATGGAAAGGTTCATCCGTGTGCCTTCCTATCCAAAAAGCTGAGCCCTGTTGAACGGAACTATGATATCGGTAATCGAGAGCTGCTGGCGGTGAAGGTGGCCTTGGAGGAGTGACGTCATTGGTTGGAGGTAGCAGCGCAGCCCTTCTTGGTTTGGACGGACCACAAAAATCTTTAATATGTCCGTTCGGCCAAGAGGCTGATCTCGCGTCAGGCCCGATGGGCACTCTTCTTTGGTCGTTTTAATTTCTCCCTCTCTTACCGGCCTGGTTCTAAGAATGTTAAACCTGATGCCCTCTCTCGTCTGTTCCCCCGGGGAGAGTGCTCTGGCCGAAGCGATCCTCAAAAAGGGGATCGTGGTAGGGTCTCTCTCTTGGGGGATCGAGCAGCAGGTGAGGCAGGCCGGTCAAGAGGGAGAAATTCCTGGAGGGTGTCCTGAGGGTAGATTGTTCGTGCCGGTTGCGCTGCGGCCTCATGTCCTTCAGTGGGCTCACTCCTTCAGGTTGTCTTGCCATCCAGGGATTCGGAGGTCGTTGGCTGCCATCCGCCAACGATTTTGGTGGCCTTCTATGAGGCCCGACGTCAGACAGTTTATTTTGGCCTGTCCAGTCTGTGCTCAAAACAAGACGTCTAATGCACCGTCCGTTGGTCTGCTCCAACCCCTTCCCATCCCTTCCCGCCCATGGTCTCATATCGCCCTTGATTTTGTTACTGGGCTTCCGGAATCTTCAGTTAACACTGTCGTTTTGACTGTGGTGGATCGCTTCTCTAAGGCGGTTCATTTTGTCCCTCTGCCCAAACTTCCCTCTGCCCGAGAGACTGCTCAAGTTATGGTTGACCATGTCTTTCGGTTGCATGGTCTTCCGGTGGACATTGTGTCTGACAGGGGTCCGCAGTTCATCTCTCGGTTTTGGCAGGAGTTCTGTCGTCAGATCGGGGCCACTTCGAGTCTGTCGTCCGGTTTTTATCCTCAGACCAACGGTCAGTGCGAACGGGCCAATCAGGATCTTGAATGAGCTTTCCGCTGTCTGACGTTTCAAAATCCGACCTCCTGGAGCCAACAGCTCTCGTAGGTAGAGTACGCCCGAAATTCCCTGCCGGTTTCTGCCACAGGTATGTCACCCTTTGGATGTTCAATTGGTTATCAACCTCCCCTGTTTCCCGCTCAGGAACCCGAGGTCGCTGTGCCGTCTGCCTTGGCCTTTGTCCGACGGTGTCGTCGCACCTGGAAGAAGGCCAGGAACGTCTTGGCCCAGATGTCCCGACGCACCAAAGCAACCGCCGATCGCCATCGGATCCCTCAACCCAGGTACATTTGTGGTCAACGGGTTTGGCTTTCCACCAAGGACCTTCCTCTCCGGGTGCCCTCTCGTAAGTTGGCACCCAGGTTCATTGGCCCTTACCAGATCACTAAAGTAGTAAATCCGGTGGCGGTTCGATTACGTCTGCCCCCTTTCCTTGGTCGGGTTCACCCGGTTTTTCATGTTTCCAAGATTAAACCAGTGCGGGTATCCCCTCTTCATCCGCAGGCTCCTGCCTCCTCCCCAGCCCCACCACCTCCCCGGCTCTTGGATGGTGAGCCTATTTATATGGTTCGGCGAATTTTAGATGCTCGCCGACAAGGCAGGGGCTTATCAGTACTTAATGGACTGGGAGGGTTATGGCCCGGAAGAGCGTAGCTGGGTACCGGCCCGGGACATCTTGGATCCATCTCTGATTGAGGATTTCCGTCGTCGACAGGGTGTACCTCCTTCTGGGACGCCTGGTGGCGATCCTGGGGGGGGGGGTACTGTCAGGACGTCAGTTTGATCAGCCGGGTTTGTATTGTTTTATGTCAGAGCTTGTGACGGTTTAACTAGTTAAATCGTCACGTGCTTCGGTGTCCGCGTTATCCACTCCCTCTCGTTATCACTCACAGCTGAATTCACTTCATCACTCCGCATTTACCGGCCACTCCTACCAATTATCTCCCTTTATATTTCCCTCGTGTGTGTTCAGTCTTTGTCAGACCGTCGCTTGTGTAAAGCTTACCTGACCATTTGCTCTCCTTGTCTTAGTTAGCCTAGCTTAGGCTAGTCTAGTTAGCTCTTTGTTTGAGTTAGCGTAGCTCAGTTTAGCACGCTCGTCTTTCTTTGTTTGCCATCCAGGCTTTATATGTTCATAAGCAGACGGGCGTGTAGATAGTGTTTGTTATTTGTCTTGTCTATTGTGTTAAGCTCCCGCTGCTGTTGTTTGTTGTGTTTGTGTTCCACTTTTTTGTTTCCGTTACAGTTGTCTTCCGTCCTGGAGTCTGCTGCTCCGGTCTGCCGTGCTCTCCCGCCTGCCTCCGGTTCTACGGTCTCTGCATCGTTGCCCGCACCAGCAATCTCTCCCGCACTGCCTCTCCTCTCATTCGGTTCCCATCTCAGCCATTGCCAGCCGCGTCGCCAGTCTACTCACCCATTACTCACCTGCAAACGTTTCTCAGCAAAGAGCTCCAGTTCTTACTGTTCATCAGTCAACAAGCGAACTACCATCGGCTAACGCTGTGGAAAGAGATACTCACCCGTCTTCTGGTCCTGGCTCCAACTAGTCATAGGTGGCATAAGGGACAAAAGGCTCTCTCTCTCTCTCTTTGGCTGGCGGTGTCGTGTGGCTTCAACCCCGGAGGACAGCATTGTTATTGAACTGTGTTATTTGACTTTATTGTCAACCAATAAAACTACATCATTGTTTGCAATTGGGTTGCATTTGGTTCGTGACATAATTACTTGCTTCAGCTCTGGGATTTGGTTATAATATTCCATGGCATCATATCTGAAAACATGCCCAATAAAACTAAGTTATGCAGCACTGTATTTGATTTTTTGTTTTTTTGTCCTTTTTTAACAATGTTTCTATCCTATCTCTATTTAAGTGAATAAATGTTCGATAAAATAACAACATCAACAACATTCATAACTAACTTGAAAACTAAACTGTAAACTGAAATTCCAATATGTTAGAAATAATCTATACATTTATTTTGAATCAGCTATGTTGTTACCCTTTTTTATCCATAGCTTCCACATCCTTCACTCTCATGCCAAAGATGAAAAGATTCTCCTCTCCTGCCTCCTCTGCCATCTCGACATTAGCCCCATCCATGGTGCCGATGGTCAGAGCTCCATTTAGCATGAACTTCATGTTACCAGTTCCAGACGCTTCTGTTCCTGCAGTGGAGATCTGTTTAAAAAGGTCAGCTGCAGGGATGACTGTGTAATTATAAGAGAAACAAGCAGAGAAATAAATGAACAAATGAATAAATGAATGAACTAATTAACTGCATAAAACAGACAGACAAGTTGATTACATAATAGCATCTGCTGAGAAGATTGCATTGAAGATTGCATTGTGTGATGCCATTGGTCTTGTTCTGGAACTTTTGTTGGTCTATGTCATAGAAGTCCTTAAAACTGTTTACTTGTTTATTTGGCACCACCAAATAAGTCTTAATATATGACGTATAATTTATTCACTACAATCTTTGATTCATTCACCAGGGCTAAGATGGTGATATAAATCTTGTGATTAGAACAAGCTCTTATAATTAACCCTATTACTGGAATTATGATCCCTGACGATACGCTAAGAAACAGGACAAAAGATATAAGGGGCCAAGATATATAAAGTATGTGGGATTTTCTTTCCTTCATGCAAGATTTACTTAAATTATACTCGTTTGGGAGGAAACACAGAAACACAGATATAGTCCTAATGCAGTTAGTCATACAAATAAAATTCAACTGAAATGACACGACTCATTAAACATTACAATTAATACTTCAAAGAATTTATGTTAAAGACTTTTAATATGGCAGATGATTATTAATAGGCAGAAAGCCCTTTTAATATACTCCCAGTCTTTGAGGTGGAATTCACATGGAGCTTTGGCAGACCACAGCCTCATTGTGTTAATGTTGTTTCTGTATCCTGGGACGGGTGTATCAAAAGGGAGGGCAAGAACAACCTGTCAGCCAAAGAAGTACATATTTATCATGGTAAAGTTACAAATGTAGCTTTAAAATACAGTAAGATTATAGTGAGTCTTGTTTATTTAACAAATTGGATGTAATGCTTCATCACTGTTGTACATTAACTTCTGATGTACACAGTAATTCATATGTGGTTTATGGAATGAAAAGTTTTTTCCCTATTTTCTATTCTTTCCTATTCTTACACCTGTGTGTCCACCCATTTTACTCCATCAGGTGCTCCACTTGACCATAAAAATGGACAGGACGCATGTATTCAGGATAGGCCTTTTCCCAAGGGTTGCCATAGCGCAGCCAATTATCTGCCTCCTCCACCTGTTGACCATGTCAATCAATAAATTTACTGAAAACTAGAATTTGCTGGTAACACACTCATCATCATAAATACAGACACTAAACACTGTTTTTACCTGCCAGCCCTTAACAATTTTCTGATTAAAGATTCCATAACCATAAGCTGCCAATCTAAGGTTGCCATGGAGTCAAGAAAGCAAGCTGCAAAAGAGCAATTGAAGCGGATTACAATGCCAATCTACTGTTTATGTACTGGCCCTCCGTTAATGTTATGAATGACAAAGTTAACGAGACTGATCTTACCTGCCAGTCGACCAAGGCCTCCGTTGCCCAGGCCAGCATCCTTCTCCATGTCCTGAAGCTCCTCCATGTCCAGACCCAGCTAAGAGCAACAAGAACCAACAAAAGTCAGGTAGGACCGAATGAGGTTTGTAACCTCAGAACATATTTAAACATGACCTGAGACATTAACAATTTATAAAATTATGTACAATGCTGAAGTAGGAATTTTTTGATGTCCTAATATATCACATTTAACAACAATGGGCAACCGAAAAGGGAATGAAAAGGGAATGAGAGTTAAAGGTGGAGAATAGGAAGAGATAAAGGTGGAGAAAATATCATTACAAATATTATAAATATTACATAATTCATCTTTCAGAATCACTTCCTAAGAAAACAGATTATCTGTAATGTACTCCAACAGCACAAAACTATTTAGAGAAACACTGAAGTAGGAGCCATAAAAGTCCCTGGTGACAAGTGCTATTGTGACTGCTGAACAACCAAACTGATCTGTATTCTGTAAACCCTCACTGACTACCACTGCATACTATTATTATTATTATTATTGGGGGTTGCAATTACAACAAATTATT
>JAZGTJ010003025.1:0-38118 GCA_036877575.1 Botia almorhae
TAGTGGAACATTTTTAAAATAGTGGAACATTTTTAAAATAGTGGAACATTTTTAGTGGAGCATTTGTAAAATATTGGAATATTTCTTATGTTTCTTATGAGTAACATTTTGATATATAGGACATATATATAACATTTAAACAATTTCTACTAATGTTTCTCGCAAGAACGTATTTGATAACTTTGAGGCCCTTTTGAGAGAACATTTGGAGAACGTTAGTCAACATTCTGAAAGTGTTGCCTGTTAGCAGGGTAAAGCCTGACTGCACATCACTTCCATAATAATGCACCAAACATACCTACAGTATCCCCTACTAATTAACTATTATACCTATTATCTAACTTTACTCTGCTTTACAGTTGAACAATACCCCTTATTCATAGTACAAATCAATGTAATGAAATGCCCTATTGTTTTTCTATATAAAAACCAACATGCTACCTAAAACAGGCTTCAAAACAGCATGAATTTGCTTCTTACAGTGTTTGCACCTGGACTGCTCCGACTCATGGATTATATATTCCCTGGACTATTGTGTCAGCTGAGATGTTTCGATCTATCATACTCCTCTGCTTGTTATATCAGAGTCTGATGGTGGGCAAATGTTTTCATTGAACAGTTGCAACCTCAAAGTCACAACAGCATGTATTCTAGCAAGTCTGTGATTTATCAGCCTCTCAGTCATGGATCTCTTTGACACACTTGTGTTTACAAATCCAGGCCAACTGATCTGAGAGGTTTGAAAAAGGCAACTGCCCTCAAGTTCCTCTATTGTAGCAAAAATATGCTGATAGTGGGAGAAGACGTTCTCCGGGGGAGGGAAAGGGTGCTTGTTTGAAAAGGAGCTCCAATATAATGAGCAACCCAGATTTGTACTGTGTCTTTCATGGCTGTGATGACAAACACACAGTGTAATCAAGGCAAACTGATATTTATAAGCTGAGCTGAGCACACCTCCCCTCTCTGTCTCCAGTGACTAATCTCAGCGAACAGTACAATTTATGCCATTTGGCTCATCTGTAGGACATAGCAATGACATAGGATTTCTGAATTAACAATCACCGCGGAGGCTGCGATTGTGACAGCGCAATCTCTATTGCAGGTTTAACTGAATCGCAAAGGCAGGGTAATTCAAATGCACAGACGTTTATTACACTTACTGAGGCCTGGGGGCATGCAAGTCAATTTTCATTTTCACTGAAATGAGAGGTTTGCTTAATAAGCTCTTCAGAATCCCTATCTCCATAGATTTTAAATGCATGAACTCTAACCTCTCTGTGCTTCTGCGCCCGCGAACCGCCCTGGCTCTTCTCCAGTGCACCAAATGTCCCTCAGAAAGTCTTTTTTCCCCAAGTGTTCGCGTATGGCATTAGACATCTGCCGCAGAGCTGAAACCAGTTTCGCATGCTTGCTCCCTCATTCATCTGTTGCCATTTGGGCTCCATCCTGTTTCCCAAGACACAGGCTGATTTGCGCTAGTCACCTTTTGCTAACGAAATGCGCATTAGGCGATCTGCTTCTTGTAATGGCCATGGACTAATTACATGGATTGATATCTACATCAACAATTGATCAATAGCATGATCACAGAATAAGGGAACTAGCATTGTTAAATGTATTACAGCAAAAACCAACAACAAGGTGATGGAGAGACACAGAGCTTTAGACTAATTTACACAGCTCCTCGGGCATATAACTCAAGCCATCTTGAATGGATCCAATCGTTAGTGTGTGTCACTATGCAGAAGAGTTCATTACATACATGCTCGATGAGTTTTGCTTTGGCTTCAAATGAGATTTGAACCCGTGACCCCAATATTGCTAAGCAGGCAAGCAGGCACTGAGCAGAGAAACCAGGTTAGGCTACTCCAGCAGCACATTCACCACAGTGTTAAATTGTTAAGGGAGATCTACTGTGACAACCTACATACTGTTGGTAATAAACCACAGTATCTTCACTCCAGTACAAACTCGCAGAAGAATAATGTGAACAGGCACTCACAGAGGCCGCATGACCTGGCAACAGCCTTTGGTGGTTTCAGAATTATCGTCAGCTAGAATCTGCCACAGGAGACCTTATTAAACATAAATATAAAGCCTGATTAAAACACCGAAGCCCTAGAGGCCGAGTGCTATTGTGATTACTTGCTTTGTAGTTCATTCATCCTGGACACAATACAGAGATGAGAATTGGTAAAAGTTAGAGGATAAACTAAACACTAACAACTTACAATCGTTTTTTTTTTCAGGAGTTTTATCTTTTGAGTTGTACCAAAACCACACCTGCGTAACGATTCTTCGGTTTATTGGCAGTATTATTGCCTGCAATCTTGCAATCTTGTTTGTGTGAAAACGTCATCCTCAACTCAAGTGAGTATCTATGGTATTACTGCATTAGGGATGGTATAGTACAGCTGATATTGTCTTCTAATACAAAATACATTTATTCAATAACCACAAAATAACTGAACGTTATATTAACCCCCTCACAAGTGCTGTGTGCTATTGATTCTGCTAGTCCAAAATTAAAATATTTTAGCTATAGAGGATGCAGACATTTATCCACATTTCACATTGTCGTACGATCTTTGAATGGGAGGAACACATTAGGTTTACTGGCCATGATGGAAGATCGACTCGAGCTCTGAATTCCTCCTCTTGGACTGCTAAATTAAAACAATATTAAATAATATATAACTTAAGAGAATGGGAATATAGGCGGTGTGGGGGTCGTAATGGGATGCCAGAAGAATTATAACAGCAGCAAGGCGAGCAACTCTTTATATACCTTTGGCGTTGTGATTGACAGGGTCGGATGAACACGCTGCTCCGGAACTTTCATTTGGAACTTAATTTAAAATTCCATCATCATACTTTTGTTACTTAAAATTCTGCTGGGATAGAGTAACACAGACACCGCAAGATTAATAAAAGGTAATTTTAAAAAGGAAAGCCAGTGTAGCTGTATATCTTGTCTAACAGCACTTCCTCTGTCCTGAGAACAGAACACCAGTGATGTAGTCATTCATTTGGCCTTACTGCATCTCCAACTCCAAAACTGAAAGCAAAATGCATTTACTCCTTTGCTAAAGAACAATTTTGCAGAATTTTAGCACATCTTGTGCATTTTTAGAAACAGCCATTACGTGAAATCGCTTCAGTCTCTGTCATTAAACTTTTCAATTTCGCACAAGACACGACAAGATGATCTCGAAGCCCGACCCACATTAGGGATGATCTTTATGAAGTATCAGGTTGAGCAAAAGCATTTCAGCTGCTTCATTTTTCTCTAAATGGCAGAGATTACTGAGGTTAATGGGTGCAATATTGGCTAAATGCTCTCGTTTACAGGCGCTTCCCCCTTGCCTTAGGGGAACTGAATGGTATGTGGCATTTTTTGGCTCATATGACACATTCAATACATTAACGCTCATTCCCATGACAGCTGTGCAGGGCCTACATAACTCACAGAAACGTGTTTCTTTGAACAGTTTGTGATGTTACTCGATCAAAACTGAAAAATTTATTTCAGGGCAAAAGTTTATAGAGAAGCAGCAAACTTTTACCACAGTAAGTTGATTACAATGATTACAAAATAATACCACTCTGTTCTTAAAAATTAATATAAATGAATTTAATAAAGGCAGTGCAACCAAAAGATGTGTGATTTTAATCATTTAATCATTAATTTTAGCAAATTCATTTGCTCATACTTTAATTGAGCTATTTGATTATTTCACTTAAGCTGGATAAGATGATTATGGTCCACAGTGGACTGAAATGCTCAGAACATCTGTCATGGATAATTCGCAGTGAAAGGCCAAGTTAAAAACCATCTAGTACGTTTATCTAACGCACTGAAAATGTATTCAGTCTTTTATATCTGAAAGCATTAGTTTGTCAAATGGTTTACTTGCTCTTGTTACTTTTTCAATGGAGCCAAACAGTGCTTGATAAAATGACATCCACACAAACACATGAACTAAAACCATTTTTTGTTATAGAATAATTATTTGTCCCAAAAATGAGCTCATTTGACTCCTGACTGTAACTAATTTAACCTCTTTAAGCTAGATTTTAACGACACGTTTGTTTACACTTGTAGAGACCAGCTGAGCATAATCATCTGACCTAAACCACAGCCCAATAAAGTAACAGTTTTGTTCATGTATAAATATATTCTATTAAAAACAGCGATGGCTTTCAGCACCTTCCCAGGAAAGACAGCTCCTCAATACTCAACACCACTGGTGAAGCAACAGCCCACAAACCCATGAATCATCCAGCAAAAATTACGTAAGCTCTCGAAAACCAATACATGGCTCTGAAGCTTTTCCTATGAATCAGATTTGTGCATAGTGTCTATTACAGCATCTCTTTACCAATGCACAGCAAAGTTCTGGAGCCGTCTGAGGGTTGAATGTTAAATGCAGATTAGGACCAGCGTAGGCTGCCAGCTTCCCTGGACCTCTAATGCTGTTTTTTTTTCCCAGTCACAAATTCTAAAATGTGTCATAAAGGGTTATGACACGTGGTGCAATCGAAATGTGTTAACCTTACTTATGCATTATTCAGGATGTCTCAAAAGTGACTGGGGTCTGTTAGAATCAATGAGGAATAGTTGTGTCGACCATCATGGATACACTGCCTCTTTCCCCTCGTCTCTTTAGAGCATAGCCATGCACATGTGAACAGAATATGAATGACCCAACGCCATATTCTAGCAAAAGTAATGTAAGTAGAGCAACAGAAAGGCATAAGAGAGCAGAATAAATAAAATATGCTACAGTCACTGCCACAGAAAGAATGATAGACAGACAGATAGACAGACAGACGCATTCAATCAAATGAAAATGCATTCATTAAGCGTGAACTTAGAATATCGGTTTGCTTTTAAATGGATTTGCACAGACCGGTTATTTTAGGCTATGGTTCCTTACCCGTTTTCATTGCGAGATGTGAAGCGGCATCAGTAAACGGGCAAATCACTGCAGCCCTCACAAATTTCCACTTCATGTAGAATCCATGCACGATTTAGGGAGATGTAAAGAAGGGCAGGCGCTCTCTAAAGCGGTCGGTGAGCTTTGACAAAGCAAAGCAGGTGCAAAAAGGGGGAGGGGGGCTGGAAGAAAAAATCTTATACAGAATTTTTGTATAGACAAGAGGATAATTCTACCAACGTTAGTATGTCTTGCTGGAAACGCAAAATTGCCCAGTATCCACATCCAAAAAGGAAATGTCTGAATCACACGGGTTTTCAACAGCCTGTCTAGTCCAGTCCAATATTCCTCTAGGGTAAA
Organism: Botia almorhae; assembly: GCA_036877575.1. Taxonomy (NCBI): domain Eukaryota; kingdom Metazoa; phylum Chordata; class Actinopteri; order Cypriniformes; family Botiidae; genus Botia; species Botia almorhae. Next base: position 5,301 of record JAZGTJ010003025.1, read on the forward strand.
ATCCAGCAGAGTTAGTATTTGTTAGTTGCCGGTATTGGCTTGCGATCTATCTCGGATCGGACCACAAAAACCTCGAAACCGCCGTTTTTAACGCATACTGGCCCGATGCTCCTCAGATCGTGCCTACATCCACAACTGCAGTCCATAGATTTAACATAACGTGCTGACTCCGCTCAGCGCTGTTTAATATGTTACAGCATCCTTTCACTCCGCACCGTCTTCTGCCTCCGTCCTCTCGCTTAGATGTTTGATCATTTCTCTTGAGCGATGCTCACTGCAGAACCCTCCTCAAAGTTATACCGCTGGCTCTACTGAATCACAATGCAATAATTATATTTCTGTTCGCGTTGTCAAGGGGAATTAACGTAAATTCTGTCGTTTAATCGACGTAATAAACTAAATCTCACAACATCAACTCAAAACGACCTCTCCGTGAATCTCATCTTTCTACACGTCTTAGCACGTTTTAAACCAGCGTTTATTGGCGCTGCAGATCTCTGTCCCTCTCTTACAAATCGCGGTTGCGCTGGACCTTTCTACGTTTCGTAAGAAAACGTTGATGGAAAGTGAAAACCAACGAAAAGACGCACCGAATCCTTCTCTTAAACGCCATCTAAAAAGAAAACAATATGTGCAGGAGCTCCTGAGGCGACTACACGGATGATTTCTCCGTGTATCAGACCTGACACTGTGTGCATTTGGAAGGCATCTGTTGCTGCATGATGCGCGTTACTTTATGTGTGCGTGCGTTTATTGGAGTCTTTTCTGACTGTATTGTATCTAACACACGAATAACCATGATATTATATTTATTATTTAAAGTTAGCTTTATTAGTATGTCTTTCATGGCATAATTTGATGTGGGATTGCCACCTACCGGCATACATCCCCTCTAAATATTTCTGTCAACCATCACCATGACGCCCAATTATATATGCATGAACTCATTGTAGACATTGCTGCTTTACTCTTTTATATGTAAACAAATATAAAAACTGTATTCTTATATCGCTTTATGTTAACAAATAGGCATGTGTTAAAGTATAATGAAAGCCATGAAATCATTCGATTAGCCTCAGTCAGTACAATATGGTTTTAACCTTTTGCTACCCTGTGATTTTGTTACTGTTGAGTTACTGTTATTTTGTTTATGACCAAAATAACAATGTTATAAATTATTTGTAATGGTCAATATATATATGTACCCAAATTGTATTTAATTAAAACAAACTGTCAATCTGTCATTTTGTATACGTCACCTTTGGTACAATATATAATCACATATAAGATTGGTACCTTAAACTAACAAACTGATATTGTTTTTTTAACTAGTCAGTCATTGAATTTAAGTTGTGCCCCCCCTTTGCCCCTCTTTACCTAACATACTGAAGACCAGTGATTGACTCTTAAAACACAGTGCCATAAAAGAATATTTGCCTTTTATTTGTGTGTCTTGTTCTATTCTCTATTACTGACTATTTAAAAGTAGAAAATGGTTCCATTTTTTTTTATCAAAATGGACAATAGGAGCCCACATTTAAGTACAATTCACAATGATAATGGTTATTTTATTCTTTCAGAGAAAATAGTTAACAAAGACTCATATCACCCGTGTGAAGACGTAAAAGCAGCATGTATCTGGTTTGGACAACACTAAGCATCAATAACTGCAACTAAACACCACATCACTTAGAATTTGATATTTCTGTGGAGGGATCTTGGTCCATTATCCTCTTCTGATATATTGGTAGGTCTTTAGGCATGAACTGCTCTGTTCAGGTCCTGCCACATCATCAAACTGGCAACAGGAACTTTTTTGGCCATTCCAATAAGGATCTTATTCTGTTTTGTATGGTACAGCATCAACAGGTCTGATGGTACAGCAGAATTCGAGATCCCTCAACAGCTTCCGAGACAAAAATACATTCCAATTCCAATACACTAGCACTCACATGTTTTATCCTTTCAACTATGATGTTCTTACAGTGCAATGCTGTATCCACTTTACCGGACATAAAGGCGTTCTTAAGAGTTTTGCTAGAATGTTTCATTGTCTGTGGAATATTATGCCACAATTCAACCAGGTGCTTTTCGCAAATATGAGACCGCAGCCATTTCTACCTTACTACTCTTTCTATGAAATACTTTATTTTTTCTCTGTCTCTTGTTGTCGCATTATGAATAGTGACTATGAAGCTTCCAGGCTAAGGAGGCACTCTGCCCTTGAAAAACCTATTTCATGATCCTGTAGCTCAGTAGGTAGAGCACTGCGTTAGAAGGGCAAAAGTTTGAATCTCAGGGAACACACATACTGAAAACATGTATAGCTTGAATGAACTGCAAGTCACTTTGGATAAAAGCGTGCCAAATGCATAAATGTAAATGTTATTTACATTGAACAACTGAGCTGTTTGCAGGACAGCCTGCCTGTGTTTAGTTTCCTAAATCTACGTACCAAAAACCAAGCAATACCCTTTGTATGGGAAAATATGGGTAATCGGCAACTTTTCCCATTAAATGAATTAAATAATGATTTCTTAGGTTTCCTTTGTCTAATATGAAATTTAGTTTAATGATATCAAACCATTGCAATTCATTTCCGTGGCACTGTACATCATGCATACAGTATGCTCTCGTTGCTAATTAATTTATGATAAAATATCACAGACAGAATGGGCTATAGGGCAATACAGTAAGACAGTATACATAAATACTGCCTGTAATATGCTGCATCTGGAGTTTTTTTTGTGTTCATGTGTTTGTGTGAGGGTGGTGCTGTTATGCCTGTTACAGTGGAAGTAAAGACTCTGTCGCATAAAGAAAGCTTAATATGAAAATTACCAGTAAGGCAGATGGTTATGTACTTTGAACTGATAACACTTTCATCATCAGAACAGATTTATTTTGCTTTCCTCGGTTCGGCAGATTATGCATGTATTGACATAATGAAAACATTTATTTTTATTAAAAATGTATACAGTGAGAAAATGCTCGAGCAGATATATTTTGATTTTTGCTTTTGAATTTTCTATGTGGTGCAATGCAGTTTGGATTCGTTGCTGCACGGATGGATAGATGGGTTGCACAATCTGTCAAGATTTAGTGCCTGCTTGTCCGTGGGCTGTAGCCAAGTAGACTCGCTTGTTTGATAGTAACTCTCTAGCATTTTTGTACCTCAATCATTAATTCTTAAGTCCTTTCGTTACAGTACCTCCCACACATCTGCAGTTCTGAGCCAGCTAGCATGGATTCAGTAACCTGTCAGCTTTCTGGAACATACTTTAAGCAGTAAAAAAACAAGAGGAGAGACTTTCTGAAGCTACTAAGGCTGGCTTTAAATGATTAATATCGCTGTCCCACTGTTCTTGTTTTCGGGCTCACTTTAATATTAAATGACTTATCCCAACATAGAATATCCATATGATAAGAACCACGCAGACAGTATTGAGTTGGCTGCCTATTCTGGACTTTCATACCATTGAGAACATATTGCTTATGGGTGAGGTAAAAAAAGAGGGTGTGGCACATTATAAACCCTATTAGCTTATGAATATTAATCAGTTGAGGTAACACACTTAGCAGCCCTTGCTGAGAGGTAAATAAATGGTGTAGGTGTCATAAATTATCATCCACCACTTGCATGCTTGTTCTGAGGTATGAAACTTTCCTTTCATATACTAAGTACTTAACAAATTTATACATTTAAAAAAGTGTATTTACAATGGTGGCTAGCGCACCCATGACCTGTGCCATGACCCAACTGCATGTGAAGAAAGTAAAATAGATTTGAATTGATAGTGTTTAGTTTTACACTATTGTAATTATTTTTGTTATAGAAAAATACACTTCTTCTGAAAAGTGGAAAATCAAATGCTCAACAGTATTTTGTCAGGGCCAAACAATGAACATGCAGAATAACAAGTGAAGAGCGTTTTACCAAAAAACAGCCAACTTTAAACCCTATTGCAGTACATGGACATGAATGAGGTGTGGGCCTGAGGTTTGTTAACATGATCTATATTTGCTGCACTTGCTCAGGATTTGAGGAACTTTATGATAAAAATGTTGTAAGAAAGTAATATTTGTGTCAGTAATACAAAATAATACCTGATGCAAACTTTTCATGAGCGGACGTCAACAAATAACTGTAAAATAATGATTTTGTGAATGCTGCTCTACCTGAGCGCTGTAGTTTTGGGGCATGTGAACACGCTTTCCCACAATCCACCTGGAGAGCGTGGCATGGTCTTCCATGGATATGAATTAAAAGCACTTGCTCAGCACTGCTAAAAGCTTGTGAGTGGAAAGTTCTGGTTCTTATGATCGCTGCAACAAAAGCATAAACCAGCCTCAGCAATACTTTAGCATGCTTAACACTGACTAACATTGGGCATAGTAATCCAGTAGCATCTCCATTTATTTTGATTAATCTTAAAAACAGCATAAGAAGAGATTTATGATGTCATATCCTCTCAGTGCCATATATGCCCTTTGTTTTAAATCACATACTGTGACAGTACATATACGCAAGTGGATTAAGTACCTACTTATCGACTGTTAAAACAGGACGTTACATATAGTATGTGTGGGTGAAGTACATGCACATCACTTACATTGAAAAGAGCTGCTCAGCGCACAGTTTACGGTATTTTTACAGTTTACGGTATACTGCATTTTCAGACATACTATTCCTTAAGCATACCGATTTTTACCTACTCTATAGTATGGATGTAGGCAATTGTGGACAGCTCTGGAGTGCAGAACACAGTGCATAAACACCTTTAAGGAAACAGACAGTTAAATGATTGCAGTAAATTCTGTTTATATGTTGCGATATGGCGGTAATATATCTGTCGGCAGGATTTACGTCATTAGATTATGTATTCGCTCTGTAGTATCTGATGAGAGGCAGATAAATAAGTGCTAGAGAGAGTAAATTACCCTTTGCCGCTTGTGTGTTCATTTCAAGGCAGAAGAACCTGGATGGCAAAGGTTGTTGCTTGGTTTTTAAAAAAGTAATTATTGGCTGTTTTTAAATCACACGCAACCTAAGCTTTTATTTAACACTAATTATTTTCTAAAAAATGGGGGAAATCAAAACATGACCTAATATATGAGTCATCTGCATGACAGAATAAACTATAAATCCACTACAGAGTTGTGGAAATATTAATACTATGTCTATGTTTAAAAAAGTAAAATAAGATGCTGGGTCTAGGATTAAGAGTTTCAGATGTGGTCGTTTTCCTTTCAGAATGAATCCTATGACATGAAGCCTCATAGGAGTTCCCTGGGAAATGAACTGTGGGTCATGTTAAGATGAGTCAGTTATTTTCGGTTGAAGGGATTTGCTCAAAATTAATTATATACTCTACTAAAATTTAGGATACTTTCAGTAGGAGCATGAAAGTCTCTTGCCTTTATATGCTTAAGCTCATAGTGTGAGATGGGCTGTCATGATTAGATATTATAAGAATAATGTCAAATAATTTCACCGACAAGCACTACTCAAGCCCTACAGCTATACACACACACACACACACACACACACAAACACACACACACATATATACAAATATATATAGTCTCTCTTTAAAGTGAGAGGCAAACAGCCAGGAAAGAAAAGACACAAAGCCAACCACTGAACTGCATTAAAACAGCACCCACGTTCGGCATATTAGCACTGAGCAGTGCAGTAAATCAAAAGAACCAAACAGTTCATCTATAATTCATTTTGAAGCAAAGTACATCCTTCTCAAAAAGTTCAGGGTAAACTCGTGCTGGAATGCCAGTGCTGTGTTGTGGCTTTATCATAACACCCAAATATTTAGCAACGTTATTAAGAACCAAAGCATTTTCAAAATAAAACAAGTATGGAATATTAAGTATGGTGCTTTTTGCTCTAAACATATCCTAATGGTATACTTGATCAAACACATTGTGGACCCTGGAGGTTTTTCTGTTCATTTTGCTGAACTCGCTGTGTCTTTAAACTTTTGCATATCCACTGCATGCATCGCATAAATAGACTTTGAAGTTAAAAAGACATTTTGACGTTTGATATTCTTTCCTTTAGAAGTTTTAAGAAATTGCCTATTTCCTGTATTTGTCTTTTACAGGTTTCTTGTAAATAAACAGAACGTTTGCTTTACAAATGTGAAGTCAAACCTTTTTTTAGTCAAACCTGGTTTTTATTAATTTGGTCTTGTGGTACCTTATGGGCCAGTTATCTGTACTGCGTTAATTCTTGGTTATGGTGGATGCATGAAATAAATCATTCATTCTTTTCAGTCTTACTAAAAGAACAGGGCATCCACTGAATCTTAATTCTGGATGTGCAAAGAACTGGATCACAGAAAAATATCTCTCTTTGGTCCAGTAAAACCATACTATAGACATTTCTCCTTTCTTAGCTGATAGTATGAGGACAGTAAATTCTACCCATCAGCTTAACAGTATTGAATAATTAAGGGACAAGCAATGAAAGTGCAAAGCTCCTTATTGTTACTGTATGTTATAGGCGGTAAGGATCTGAATATAAAATCTGACCAGCTTTACGTCACCCATACAAGACATCTAGCGCCACTATCAGCTCAAAATTTTACATTTTGTCTGCTTACATCGTTTTACTTTTCTAGAAATACAATTCTTATGTCCCCTGATTTCTTTGGTCCATGCCACCCACTCACCCTAACTCTAAAATCTTGCCATCTTGGAATTTGATATAAAATAGTCTCACAGCTTTCATAAGATAATCAACGAGTTTGTGTCACATCGTCCTGAGACCATGCAGACCAGATGTTTAATAGATATTTGATAGCACACAATTTGTGTTTAACACATTAATAAAAACACAGACAGCAAACAGGAAGTGAAAATACCAACAGGAAATGGAAATACTGTGCTGTACAGACTTCCTTTGGCTTGTAGAGTATAATGATCACCATTGAACCTAAATCTATAATACCTTCTATATTGGACTTTAAAGATTTGTTTTCTAATTTTACAATGAATTTTTGTAAAATTCAAAGAATTATCAAAGAATTTATTTTTATTTAAAACCATTCTCATTAGCCTGCTAATAGATGTAATGTTATATCTCGGCAACATTGGAGCATCAATTCCACCTGCTTGTCCAACTGATTTATTTATATATGCAAAACCTGTGTGAGTGTATATGATGTCCCTGGGGTGTTTGGCCCCATGACTGGTGCTTGAAGGTATAATTGGATTTCTTCTCAGTATTTATTAAAATGCTGTTTGGACAATCTAATTTGTATTGTTTGAAGTAAACACAAAAGAACTTCACAGTGTGAGTACTACAACATATCTTCATAAAAAGACTGGACATTTTAATGGGACAATTTGGTGGTTATATTTATCGTAAGTAGTAATAAGAATGAAAAAGACAGTAAAATCACATGCTGTCTTGTCTTGTGAATTTGTCCTAAACAAAACCAGATCTAATGCTGTTAGTGGACCCATCCCTCTTCTGACATTTACTTGCCTTCCTCAGATACCGTCATGAAATGGAAATAAAATTTTCGTAAAAGATGAAATATGATTAGCTCTGTTTTCTGTGAGAAGTAATGCACTACACAATTACTTTCCTATTTAAAATGGTATCCAATCTGTTAAAGAACAAATGGACTATGAAACTGATGTTTCACTCATGGGAATATTTCCCGCCTCATCTGGCATTATTCCAGACTATTCTGTGTTCTTGTTTTTTTGTTTTAACACACAGGAGTGTTTTGTATCTCTGGATTTTTGACGTCACAGTGCTGGCAAATTGTTATTAGCGTATTAAAGAGAATGAGTTGACTCGCTTGATTATGGCATTAATTTCCTTTTGGGTTAAAATGATTTAGTTAAAATGTTTAATTTCTGAGACAGGTAAAAGAGGGCCCTAATTACGACAGTTTAACTAGTCAATAAGGATGAAGGGATTGACTGTAAGCATTTTAGGTTATGTACTTTCTAAAATCACTATACTTTAAATCATAACATTTACCTTGTTATTCATTAAATAAACCTGTCATTCTATAGTAGCTTCTTGTCGTTATACAGACTTGGCTAATCCAGTGTTTTCAAGTCCAAAGTTTCACCTTCGTTCGAAAACAAACATCAGTCAGACGTTGGTTGTCCTCACATGCGATGCTTCATCAGAAAAGGACAAACAATATCACAACAAACCGTGAAAAAAATCCACTCGGCTTCTCTGACCCTCTAAAATAGACTGGCAAAATAAATCATTCAAATCTTTACCTCAGGGCATGGATCATTCTCTGGACTTTTCTCTCTTTCTTTCTCTGTCTCACCCATCCAGGTACAGTAGCCCATGAAACTTTCATCCGGGATGGTGCCTTTTATCAGTGGTATCCCCAGGCTATGGAGGCATACCAGATGGTGAGAAAAATCAAAGCACGCTTCCTCCAAAAAAAGCAGTCCTCTGGTGACACAGCCTTACAACTCAAGATAACAAGAACTACTGCCACTAAAAATTACGCTTGTCCTAAGATATTCCCATTTGAGCGTGTGAAGAGAAAAAAAAGGAGATGTGAAAGAAAGAAAACATTGTAATCCCCCAAACTTCTCCTGCTGTGTGAACTGTAATGTGCTCCTGTCTTTGGGCTGCTGGACCTGAGCACTGCAGCACTACTGGAAGCCATTGCTCCCTGAGTATCGCTTTCTTCACAGATAAATGACATTGTGCTGCATTGCATTCAGCCCCAGATCCCCACCCCCCACCACTCTCTCTCTATCTCTCTTTCCCCCAAGCTCTCTCATTCTCTCTCGCGCTCAGCCTCTAACTCAAGAACATGTGGGGACACGAGGGGACAGTCCAGACTACAAATCAGATCCTGAGCCCATATATCTCACAGACAATGAAGGCTCTTAGTCTAACAAACATCTTTACTGCTTACATTGAAAATTGAATGTGTTTTGTTAAATGGAATACGTGGAATATAAAGTGTGTCATTTGGAGCACACTTAATTTTGTTTCATAGTACTGATGCCACATAGGTGCTAATTACTCGGTATTACTAAAGAGACCTTCAAATAGGGAAGCTTCCATGATAATTGTTTTTTTTTTAAATTCACACTTATTTTAGTTGTTGTTTGGACATCCTGTTGTTATTTCAGATGTATGTGATTGCTTTGTTTTTATCTAAACTTCATTAATGGAATATTCGGAACATGAAACAGAGAGACAAAGCAGAGGTTAATAAGCAGATGATCCTCGTACGCAGAAATACTTCATCATCATCATGAACTTCTTCTGCTTGCCTGAAGAATCTCTTTCTCTCTCTCCTCTGCAACACAGTGTATCTGTGCTCACTCATCCACCATTTCAAAAATGTAGAAGTGGCCCATAAACGGATTAGCTTCTTTGATAAAACTGCGATCCACCACCGCGACTGATCGCTCAGTATTTGAACTCGCCACCCTTTCCTTTGGCCTCTTTTGAAATAATAAGAATTCTATATGATATGCTCATCCATCACAGGATGGAGTGGCTGGAGGAGAGACTCCCTGCCTGAGTTCTGGTGCTAGATGATGGATGTTCTCCTCCTCGGCCTCTTGAAGTCCAGAGACTCAGTCAGGTCCTCCCATTGCCACCGTGCCTAAATCAAGACGCAGGCACCCATTCTTGCTCCATTTCCCCTCAGTCTGGACAGGGAAGGACGGACCAGTGACGGAAGACACTTTCATCAGTTTGATCGGATCCGATGGTGACGCGGTTCAAGATAAATGGCTTCTTCATAAACTGACAGCAAATTTTAAATCCAGCCGAGCAGGCTGGAAAGAGACAGATGTAGGACTGTAAGATCAGTGAGTGGCGTGCAGAGGTGCCTTCAGGACCTCACAAAAACGCAAGTATTTTTTATGACAGACTGACATCAATCTTCTTCTCATTTTTTTTTTTTGAATTCTGAACGTCTAAACAATGTTTATTTTTTAGTCAATATGATGATCTTAAGAGCTGCCTGTGTACTGACAGACTGAGTTTTGAATTGAGTTCTGTGCAGGCCAGTATGTCTACAAAATGTATTTTTCTAGAAGTGGTTGTGAAAATATTTCAACCACTTAAAATAAATCTTAACATGACGTTTAAGCTTGAATATATGAGAATCTTGTTCAATAACTTAAATAAATATATACTGTATTTTAGAGTTTTCTATTACTGTATATCATAGTACAGTGTTTATACCGTTAAGGTAGTGAGAAACAATATGTGCCTATATGCACCCACTTATACTGTATGTTTAATCTTCTACGTGAATCATGATCAAGTTTATTCTAAATACACCACAGGGCAAAATGATTTTCTGTAGCCTATATTAGAGCAGGAAACTGCAAATTCAAACGTAATTCATAACAGGTTGCGGCAATGCACCATTTTATTGCAGCTGTGCAATAAAATGCCACTGAAGGTAAATGCCTGCAGAAGAATGTCCAGAAGTTATGAGATATTCATAGATCTATTTAGCTAAACAATCTCTGCCTTAACATTCAGCACGTGACATAAACACTCTGACATAAACACGGCCTATTCCAGCATCTTCTGGGCATTTCGTAAAATCACAGTACAGCGCTCAATAGCTGATTTTATTTCATGTGCTCCTATTAACTGCCGTTATGCCTGATGGCTTCTTCGTTTTTAAAATGAACTGAAATGGGCTGACAGATCTTAAAAAGATGCCCTCATTTTCTCATCCCCACCACATAAAAGTAATACATCATTTCTGCATTGGGTTTGATTCAGGGCAAGGGAGTCAGAGACATTTATGATTACAAATGACTCTAATCCCATTCATAGGCACTAACCACTTTTACCAGATCTGCAGAGGCAAACAAAGAAAATTGTTAGGGACTAACCAGCTAACAATTTTAGTTTGTATGAACGTTTCCCTAATGTTCCATTAAGTAATAAAATTGTTAAAAACATTTTTAAAAGTTCTAGGAACATTCTAGGAAGTTCTAGTTTTTTAGACATTGTATTAACATTACTGAACGTTATTCAACTTTTTAATTCTGTAACATTTTAAAAACGTTTCACTAACAACTTAACAATAACGTTTTTGATGCATGATATATAACTTAAGAAAATGTTCTACTAATGTTACTGCAAGAACATTTCGATAACTTTGACAGAACTTTAGTCATCGTTCTGAGAACATTCGCTGTTAGCTGGGTATTCACAGAATTGTATTCATTATCTGCTTTTGCTAAGTGTAATAATCCGGTGGATTGTGAACATGTCTGAACGCTTGTTTTTGGAATCTGGGGAATAATAATCTCAGAGGCTTTCTACACCTTTGGGACTTTCAATCACTCAAATCACATGCCGTGTTACCTCATCTGTGTTTTCTCAGGTCTCTGAAAGCTGCCTGCTGCCCGGGGATAGAAATTGTCCCCACAAAATAGCACAAACACTTTCCTGAGCTAATTGACAGACACATTGTTCTCAGCAGGTGGGAACAAACCTCAGGCAGAATGAGCGGTGAACGGAAATGATTGTTACACATCAAGCAAAAGGCGCCTGTGAGTAGATATCACTGTCTCTTCTCAAGACGCCGTACGGATGTTTGCAATCACTGTGTCTTTGAGATCAAATTTCATATTTTGCAGAGTGTCACTGCACAGTCAGAGAAAACAGAAAATTGCTTTTCAGCAATGAATAAAATTTTGTCATTCAAGCACGGCTCGAGCTTTGCAAGAGATTTGGGAGGATTCAGAGCATGTGTGTACCATTGTTTTGTTTCAAAGGCACACTATGTTGTACATAGAGCAGGCTGCGTGCAATAAATGCTGCTGTCTTTGGCAGTGGTGAAATTAGATTCAGGTTTAAGGTGCTGTGTGCTTTTGAAACAAAAGCGTAGATTTTACTGATAAGATCTGACTATTAAATCGTGGCGTCAACTGTTATATCACCCCAAAATTGCCACGATCATTATGTTTGGGAGGCTGACTCAACCTGACACCTGTAGACTTCTATAAATCTATTTAGCGTCATGTTTACTGTGAACCGTAACTATCTGTCATTGAATCTCTCTCCTACCGTTTGTCTGGGGTATAAAAAGGTGCCTTAACTCTGTTTTTCTCCACAGAGATTCACAGAGACACTGCTATAAATCTCACAGAAACACACATTCAACACAGTACAAGCAGCAAAAGGAATTCACCAGACAGATCTCCGTGTCACAGGTAAAGCTGTGATCCCCCGGTTCACATGCTGTAAGTGTTGCCGCAGAAGTATTTATCATTTCCTTTCCCCTGCCTGATAAATGTCTGGATGACAGATTGTGGGAGATGACAGCCATGACTGATTGGTGAGTATCAATGCTGAGAGACAGACTGTGTCATCATAACATAAATATGTGTGTACATCACTACAATTACAGTACATACATAACATAACATAACACAGATATTATAGCATATTTGGTGTGCTGTCCGAGGGGAAGGTACAGGATTTGGGCCAAACCAAGCGTACTCCCCCAATCCTTTATGGGATCGGAACCAGCCAAGAATGAGGCGATGGGGTGGCGGAGGCAAAACTCTCCCAGAACAGAAATTCTTAATTGATTGGTTCTCAAGAGGTAAACCTCTTAAGAACCCCTTCTGATTGGTTGGGGTACCTGAAGGTGCTCCCTCTGAACTTTGTTAAATAAACTTCATATAAAGCATAAATCAGGTCTCATTTCAATTTCATTTTAGGTTGATACCTTAAAGTACTGTAAAGCTATTGAATTTTCCCCAATGTTGCCCAGGAAGAAATACAGCTTATTGAACACACATTGACTCAATAGCGAGGCATGCTGTCACAATGGAACCTGCCATTGAACAGCCTACTCGAGTTATTTCAGCTCAATTTAAACCGTTAAACATTGTATAGCTGTCACAATAATGTCACTGCATAATGCCAGGACTCACTAATCTAAATCATCCATCTCTGAACTGCTCCAACATGCAGCACATACTGTAATGCCAAAACATACTAATGTCCAGTCTGAGAATACACGTTCATGATTTAGGCATTTAAATGTGTAAACTAGGCTAGCAAAAAGCACGGCCTCTAGGGCAAGATTCTAGGGTTCTTGGAATGGCATTTATTGGGAAAGCATATGGCCATCATATGGTGCAGGCAAAAGATAACTGCACTGTTTAGCCTGAACACAAGTAAACCAGGTCAAATCACAGGCATCTGAGCCACAGACCCATTGCTCAGCAGTCACCTCTATTTACGCAGCTGTTCTAAAACCCCACGGAAACGTGCAAAGCCAAAATGGGTTTGCGCTTTTATTATTTTGTAATAAAGCTTGATAGGACGTCTTAATGAACTCTGTGGAGGCTCTATTTGTTTAACTTTCTCATTACAGAAAGTGGAACATTTTCAAGCTGTTTTTGTGATATACTTTTCTCTAAATGCTGAATCTGTGCCAATAAATATTTGTTGTGAGATTACAGCCTATCTTAGTTATACAGATACAGTGGGTGAAATTTAAATGTCAAGTTCAATATGATAAAATTCAACAGCTAGGGTATGTTCACCTGGACAAAAACTTAACAGCTAACAACTAAACAGCTAATGCTCCCATCAGCTTTCAATCTCTGATTTATTTGAGATCCTTTTCGAGCCTGTATGTAACCACATTACTGTTAAAAAATAGATAACGGAAGACTTTTGTACGCGTGAATCATGCATCAGCTCTGAGATTTTAAAATCTTTATGTCTGTATTTCCCGTTTTGATCACAAACAGTGTAACACAAAGAAAAAACATAGCAGCAGCAGTTTGCAAGCAGGAAACTCAGCAGGGTTACTGATGATGTCACTCATCCGTGTCATACAGACCCATGATTCCATGCATGACAGAGTGACACGATTTATTAACAACCAATTTATGCTTCCTTCTTTCATAACAGCTGATGAAATTTCTTCCGTATCTGCCTGTGGTGACACGCAATCAGACGCACACAGATACCACTGTTCTCAGGTGTGACTATGTGAATTAATGTATTCAAATACGTTTAGCTCTTTCCGAATAGATTAGTGCTTTAGATTAGATTAGTATTTTAAAGGAACAGATGGTTGAGACATAAGTGGGTTCAGTAAATGGATGGATGCATGAATGGAGACGGTTGGGACACAAACACATGTGGGATTACTGGGAGCTCGGGAGCTCAGAGGCTTGTGTTATAGTTGTAAAAATAGACTCCATGCCTTTCCCAGTACAACTTGAAACATATTTCTTTTCCTGTATGATTGTGTTTATTGTAAACTACCATAAACAGGAATCCAAAACTAAAGCCACTGATTACAGCTTTAACACTAGATCTACCAAAGTGTTAAAATAGATCTAACACTAGATCTACTTTAACACTAGATCTACCAAACGGTCACTAGATCTGACCGTTTAAACATTTTGCAATTTTGCAACTTTTCTTAAATGTGTGTATATTTCATTCTGACATTGTTATTTTATTAAAATTACAAACACAAAAGAGTTCTGAGTATTTCTACCTTCTAAGGCCATAACAGTTAAACTGACTGTATGGATTACAGCGTTCGCTACTTTTACCCCCACTGAAGATACGCGTGTTACTGTTGCCTATCAGCTTTCTTCTAGTTGTTTTTATATGCCATTGCTAAGCTAAAACATAGATTTACCTCAAAATCTGTCAGCAAAAAATAAGATTTTTGTATATTTGTTTCTGATTCGTGTGATACAAATTTCCAATAAATCCAGAGCATTGTAAGTTTTTATCAAAGAAATAAAATTCAAATTCAAATTTTATTTGTCACATACAAAATCATACACAGTACATGCAGTGAAATGCTTTTTACGCCTGTTTTACAGAACTTTCTGCTTCAATCCAACGAGAACCACTAACCATCCCGAACCGAACTACATTTCCCATGAACACCCACTGCTGATTAACCCGGAAGAAGCACCTGTTCATCATTACCCTTTGTGTATTTAAACTGGACTGATTCATGAACTCTTTGCAAAGTCTTGTTTGCCACGGTGACAATTCTGAGCGTTTCTCCCTTGTGATTTATTGACCTGTTGTGTTTTGACCTTGCCTGTTTTCTGGATTTGTGATTATTGCTGCCTGCCCCTTTGGATTCTGTTTGTTTAAAGATTCTGTGAATTATCTCTTCCTGCCTCGACCTATTGCCTGTTTACCGTATTTGATTATATGCTGCCTGCCCCTTACTTCTGCCTGTAAACGTTTATGAGTTTGTCTTTATCCTTACATTAAATAGTTGCATATGGATCCAAACGCCTCAGACCCATTATTACAGATACAGTTTAATATGAATGACCGCAATAGTTATAGTGTTAAACTTTATCCAGTACAGAATGCACTATTGGCAGTTTGGAAAGCTTATATCAGCACAACCTTCAAATTTTTGACAGCACATCGCCAGCAGGTCAAACTGAGTTTTGCAACTATTTCCCTGTTCACAGGTAACCTGTCCAACTCCTCTGGCCGTTGCTCAGAATCACACAAAAGTGTGAAAGTGGCCAAACGGAGACCTGTCTGTGTCACAGATGGAAACGATGGCTCTCTGGAAACTTAAACACATATCAGTTCTTCACATGCAAACGTGTCAAAGAACTTCCCCTTGGCCCTGTCCTGTTTGCACAGCTTCCTGTGAACACGTAAGCCGGCTTGACCTTGACTTTACCTTGACTGATGGATCATGCTTTTGACAGCATGCAAGCACAGAGACAGCACAGACAGCTTTACTCCTAAGCACATTTCCCACAATGCACCAGCACCTTTACTACAACCCATAATATATTCTGCCCATAATACATTTCAGCAACTGGACCTTTATTAGTAAAAAATTTGCTTTTAGGAAAATGAAACGAAAACAATACATTAAAAGGAAATCATCTTAGAGACAATGTTGAACTTTGTGATTCATAAGATACATGCAATATGCTTGTTCTATCTCAGCTCATTTACTTTTTCCAGCTCCGTGTATGAAATGAAAATACCGCAAGGCCCGCTGAAGTTTTCTGTTTTCTACCCATATTTGCTCATTGTGTTTGCACTTATGCTTTAGAGCTCTGTTCCTCTAATAAAATAAGCACAGAAAACAATGAAGAATGCATCAGACAATTATTCATTTACTCTTTCTAGAGTACTGATAAATCTCTGATGTCTTTAAAAAGACCAAATGAAATATTTACGCCAACTTGTTTGACAAGCACGGCCATGAAAATCAGGCGACGTAGCATTGAATTATGTATGAAAAGTGGCTTCATGTGAAACAACGGATTCAATCAACAACCACCAGTTTTTAAGTTAACGCTTACTGCTGCATTGTAATGCAAACAGAAAATGTTGTTTTAAAATATATTGCATTTGACAGACGCTTGTATTCAAAGTGACTAACGGTGCATTCATTGTGTTCATTTGATCAGTGTTCCCTGGAAATTGAACCCATGACTTTTTGTTGCTAGCGCAACACACTGCTAACTAAGCAGCAGGGACGGCCATTACAAACACCATATATGGTTTCACTAGGATGTGTTTGGAGAAACGTTTAATAACCTTTAGGGTTTATTTTTCATGTATCTTTACAGTGACCACGTGTCTCTGTTTTCTTATAGAAACTTATATTAAGTTGTGACAGGAGAGCACGTCTTTGCCAGGGCACCGGAGCGAGAGTTCAAACATCAGTAATGTCATTCATTTATAAACGTATCATGATCTGAGATCAGCTTTATTAGATGTCATTATGAAAGTGGCTGTAGATTCAGTGATTCCCGTGCCTGACGAGAAGCTGTCACTGAGGAGCATGAGCATACGATATTTATAACACCAGATATTTGTTTGAAAGACAACAAACATCCCTGTGGTGGGGGCACAGAGGTGTATCTCTCTTTCTCTCTCTCTTTCTCTCTCAGGCTCTCTCGCTCTTTCCCCCTAAAGCAATGATAAAACTTCTGTCTAAATAAAGCACTGAAGGAGCCTCACCTGAGAGCTGAATCAAGACTCAAACTGAGAAATGTGTCTAGCTAGAGCTGAACCAGACTGCTGATAACGAACAGCTATCAGATGAGTGTCTGCACACTTCACAGAAATGATGAACCTCATTATTTAATATTATATAATCCTCCGCAATATTTTGCATTACTTGCTCTGAATTTCTGCTTCTGCCTAAAAACACATACAGTGTTTGCCTATGCAATCGAATAAGATCTTTCAGAATAAAGATCTTTCAATAGAGCTGTTTACTGATTCCAAATATGATAGTCAATGTAAGACATTAACTGTAGAACTAATGCAATAACTCATTTGAAATCTCATGGTCCCCCAAACTGAGGATTATTGAAATTAAACCCAATGTCATTTGTAATTCACATAGAACCATTCAAGAAATATCTTCCGATATTTACATTTATGTATGTAGCAGACACTTTTATCCAAAGCAAGCTAGAGCACATTGTGTGTCCACTGGGAATCAAACCCTTTATCTTGGTGTCGCTAGCACTGTGCTCTACCAACTGAGGTATTACAGAGAGCTATATATAGAGGTCAGCCATTTTTATTTAGGTAAATAATAAAGAACAACAATGTTGGTAAAAGAATGAAACGGCTCAGAAAGAATGTACATTTGCCTCTCAAGGACAAAAGTTGTTTAAGGAACATATCAGGATGTGGTTGTGACTGCACCACTGTGACTGAATTACGATGTGACTGCGTCTCACTGCTGTGACAAGAACCTTTTGTCTTTGAGACAACAACTGTGTTAAGAGCTGTGTTAAAGTCACGGCTTTGACAGACTGGAGGGCTTCACAGAAGCAAAGCAGCAAAAGCACAAAAGAATTTGCACCCAATCAGGCAGTAGCATTGACAGACTTCGGCAATGCAGGAAACAGAGATATGTTCCATAACTGGCAACAGCCATGCAAAAATGGTCAATGATGGATTTTGTGCACAGAATCTCAGAATCTGTGAATCAAGATCTTGCGGAAACATTATATCCCTTTTGTCAAATTCAGTAGCCAGTTCTGTCTGGAGACCACATAATGTCTGCAGGGGTCTCTTCATTTAAATATGTAAAACACAGCTGTTGAGGTCTGGTCCAATAGCTGAAGTTTAAGTTTTCCAGTCTGAACTTTGAGCTTTCCCAAACACTGAGTAGAAGGTACATTAGTAAATTGTAGAACTAAGAATAAATCAATTAGTACATTCAAGTGAATCGTTTTCCACACTTGCTCATGATAGACATGCTGTATATGTGTTATACAGAGATGCTATACTGTATATTATGCAGCTGGCTGTCCATGTATTCCTGCAGTCATTTATTATGATAGAATCCAAACTGTGCAAACAAAGCTGCATTTTGTATTATGTTGCCAAGCAAAACACAACCTGTATTTCCAAAGGCTGATGGACTGAGTGCTAATTTTAGGAGCTTGCCTGAAAGCTATTCCACTCAGAAAGCCAGCAGAAAGAAGCACAAAGGGGCTAAGCAGATATCATGCAGACCAGAACGGTCATATGAGCAGTGTGCCACATGTCATGATTTGAAGTTTATAAAAGAGCCTTTGTCTCATCAACTGATAATTAAAAGAGAGACCCGGTGGACAAAATAATGAGGACTGATGCTTTGATTTACTTTGAGTTTTATCTGTGGGTGACAAGCTTTTACATCAGGTGTAATGAGACTAGCATGGAAGCTTTTTGATGACATCATTGGCTTTGATTTTTTGAACTGTGCTGATGTCATGTGCTGAAATTTTCCTACAGAGTCATTCAAATAAAAAACAATCTTTCTCACACACAATTAACATGCAACCTTGTACTTTGATGGAAATAAATCATTTAACCTAAAATCAGCAGAGCATAATTCCAAGAAATTACACAAATTTGCCTAGATAAAGTTCTTGCTTTAGAGACGGAGATTATAAAAAAGATACAATGTATAGATGTAGATACAAATGTATAAGTTTAGATACAGATACATGTATAGCTCTTCACTTCTGTACTCTGTGTGTACAATGATACCCTTTATAAACCTGGATTCCATCTTCCTGGTATTTACCGTGCAGCCAGCCCGGGGAAACCATGATGACAATGAAGGTGGTAGCAGTATAAATTACTATCTTGTTTGAAACAAGCTCACTGAACTAAAAGGACACCAGCCATTGTTCCCGGCTTCCCGTTTGCTCAGCTTTCATCAACAGCAGGTTTATTTTCTTTCCAGTCTGCCAGCATCTGCCTCAACAAACACCGCTATTAAAGTTTGGCTGAAAATTGTCTTTGTGATTTTGGATTAACATGAATATGTATTTAACCATTTGGCCTGTCAAAACGCTTTTATCCAGCCCGATGATCGTAACAAATTGAGCCATTCATCAGTATTCTGGTAAATAAAAATCTCTAAAGACAATTGGTTTTCCTCAGTTGTCACCTGATTGGGTTGTTAAATATGTACGCGTGTGACCTACACATTCGTTAAAATTCAATAAATAGATGCTCAGATTTAATCCATCATGAACAACAGAGTAAACAGAACAGAAAGCAAAAAAGTGGCAAAGGAGAGATAAAGTAATCAAAAAGGAGGGCAGAAGCTGTCTGCATTTTTGCCAGGATACGCGTGTCTCTGCAAGGCTCTAGGCACACATGCTTTTAAGCACCCCAAAGATACAGCTTTGATGGAACACTGTTATTTCCTAGTCTCACCATGTTCCATGTCAGACACTGTTGCTGTAAATCTAGTACAACAGAGTAGATGCCACACTGCAGATATTGCCGTGCTGTTTGATGTGTTGGCATGGCAGCTATAAAAGAGATGCTGCTTTTAGCCCTTTTCCTAACAAAATAGCATGAAATAAGATTGGTAATCATATGCATATATACATCACTGGGGCTAGTTGTCACACTTTTTAACTCCAGTGAGCATTTTTTAGGGTACGTTATTTTAAAAGTCAATTTTTGTAGAAGAACACTTATTAAAGTCTCGGCTGCAAAAATATATTGAACATTTCCATCATTACTGCCTAGGAAAAAATAACGTTGAGGGAATGTTATCGTGCTACTGTAAATGAGTTTTCACACTGTACGCTGTCACATAACTTTCCATTATACAGCCTATTGTAAGCTTGTAAAACAAAATATCAAGTTACACTGTAAAACATTTTTTGTTGTTGCCTTAACTTTTTAAGTTTTAAGTGGCAGTACAAGTCCTTTCATCTTACAAGTAGTAAGTTGTTGTAACATGCAAAAAAAGTTTAAATTGCTTTATCAAAGTTTAACTTATTTTGAAGTTAAAGTTCGTTTAAAAACATGTTGTCGTGACTTGTTGATCACGTCATTTTTTACAGTGTGTACAAAAAAATCATTATATGGTGAAAATACACAAGGAGCTGAAATATCTGAATCCATTGTTTCGGTCAATACATATTGTAATTAACAAATTGAGTAAATGTATAACATTTAAAAACAACATTAAATGTGTCAATTTGTCCAGATCTGACATTTCAGAAAAATAATTCATATCATTATATAGGTGACATATCATTATATAGGTTATATAAGTGTGGTGATCTCGTTTACCTAACTGCTACAGAATAGCAAACATTGTTTGCTGGACACAAAACCCATTTGGATTTAAGAGGGTTTTAAACTAGATTAAAAAAAACAATGCCAGAAAAAACATGTTTTTTTGTAAATAAACTTTTGGCTCCAAACCTTATAGTTACCATGATGTACAATAGCCTCTGTACTGGGCCATTTGATTTAATATTTATGTAACAATATGTATTAATATTTATTACCTTAATATCAATTTTTATTTAATATTCATTATTTCTTTACCAAACGTGACCCACTATTAGAGAAGCAAATTGTAGTTAATATATTATGTTTTCCTCCTTTGCTTTACATTAAAATGTACAAAATACTCCCTATGACATGCATAAATACTTTTTTGTTAGGGTCACATGAATATTCATGAACCCTCACTTTCAATCTTGTTCATGTCAGTCAGATGTGAAGCACAATGATTCACCGCTCAGGTTATGATAATATCAGAGGAATGAATATTCATGAGGAAAGTGTGTGTGTGTGGCGAACACACGTGTTGTATAAGTGGAGGAACCATGTCAGCTAAAATTAGACACTCTGAGCCTCTTTCAAGCAGGTAGCCCAAATCCTAAACTATTAATATTAAATCAGGTCCTTCACATTCCTGAAAACTGTGCAAGAGGAATTTGCAAGGCTTGTCGCCTGCCTGTCATGTGAAGTTCACTGTCCCTTCATCTACAAATGACATTAATTCACATCCGCAAGTGTAACAGAGCACAGACTGCAGGAGACTCAATCTTCTTTCCTCCCCCACAACAGATTTTCTTATTTAAAACTTGAGCTAACCAGTCAACAACAGTTACGCACCAGTGGTTCCTATGAAGAGCCCGATGAACATTAGTAACTCATTTGAGATGGAGGCACAATGGCGGAGGAGCTCGGTGTCTATTTAAGTGTGTGGATGGTTCTGATTTAAAGCAGCTGAGGTTTAGCGAGTTCTATAAGAGCAGGACCAGGTGTCATTTACCCCATGTTCACATGCACCCCAAATGAATGCAGTATAGCACCATTGCAAGCAGAGGCTGGACAGGCAGAGCACTGGATTTTTAAGGAAATGATTCTAGGTGAAGGAGTACTTGATTTTATAATACGTTTTAAATCAGCTCGAAATTTGCCAGGGCGACTATGAAAATGTAATAACATCATGAACTCTTACATCTCGTTAAAATCTGGCTCTAAAATCTTCATTTTGTAAAGATATCTGAAAAATATGAAGGCACGGGCGTTTATTAAATACAAAAAAATTATGAATGCCTGGCAGTCGGTTATAAAATGTATGCTGGTAAAGGTCATAAAATGGTCTTAAACAGTCTCACCAGGTGACAGCAGTGTAATTTAACCCTTAAACTCAAGGTATAAACAATCGTTTTGTTACCAAAACTTTTTAACATTAGCAGACACAGTTCAGAGACACATACAAGGGCTGTCACATGTTACACTGATGTTGCTAAAGATGGATGTTGTTAGCGTTTCACTGCTCTGACGTACATCACTGCGCTAGCTTGTAACGGATTACCGACGCACCCCCTGAAGGAGCTTCTAGTGTATACATGTTAATGCTGGCTGCAAACAGAGAACCAGTCAAAAAATTGTAAGATTATGTTTCATAATCTGTGGCAAAAGGAAGAGGTGTGTCAATGTACAGTAATACTCCGAGACGGAATTACTGGCATTATAATGATCTCACATCCTTTCTGCAGGGAAGGGTTTGTTCCAGTTTGATAGTAATTTTAGCCCAGGCAATTGCTCAATTGCTTGAAATCAAGTGCTGGATAAAAAAAAGTGTCTACCGTTATTAAATCAGCACTCTTAAAGGTTTAATGATAATAAGAGCTAAAACTGCTTATCTGTGTCTCTGAGTCATATATCATTATTTCACACCCACATTTACGCCCCTTATTTGTTAATTCTCCTACTTACCGCACACCTTTTGATCCGTTCTCTGTAAATGGGGACAAATTGAATCCAATTCATTATTTGAAACCGAGAATATGTCAGGAGCGCATAGATGGCAGCGGGCCTAAATCCACAAGCTTTTTCATGTGGCTGGTCTCACCTCATTGAATGGGAAGGACACTAACAGCAGCAGAAGCCAGTGACCTGGCTGCGTACACAGCGTGCGTTTAGAGGAAGGCATGCTGCTTTCTGATTAATGAGAGTGATTTGTCAGCCCCTCTGTATTCATATTTCTCTTGCTTTTTTCCTCTTTCCTGTTTCAATACTTTGACAGAGGCTTGCTGAATGTGCAGTTGTGATGAAATTCCCTTCAAACCAGCTCTGATAATGACAAACCGTCCTCATTTGCCCTCCTACAGAGAAAGCTACCCAACCATTGCAAACATGAGATGCCGGCCGAGCTCACAGGGAAAGAGGAGCAAAGGTTCAAAATACAAAGACAGAACAGAGCCGATATTCATGTGCCAGTGTCAAAAACAATATGGCAGTCATTAGCCAAATGAAAGACTGCGCTAATCAAATGTTGTTTATTATCATTCAGGCTGTTTAGAAAGCTGAAATAGCAAATGCATCTGCAACAGTCATTTACACTAGTTGTTAGCTGCTCCTTTGGCCTCATTTGGGTGGCAACTTTGCAAATGTGTGCCTGAGCATCATTATTTACAACAAATGAAGTCATTGAAAAATGATGTAAGCTCACTGGCTCATCAAGGGCAGGAAATGGATTCACGTGAATTATCTCACCCTCTCACTCCACTCCAGCATTTGATTAGAAAGCGCTAAGAGCTGAAACAGAAGCACATGAAAATTGGTAAGATGGTTGCGAGCGCCAAGCCCAGAAATCAATGTTGCCAGGTTGCATCATGAATCACCAAAATACAACTTCCTTGCAGCCTTTACTCAGCTGCTCCATATTTAATTTAGCTAAATGGCATTCAGAGACTTTTCATCTTGGTAACTTGGTATCTTGGTAAACCCTGACCTGGGACATTTATTTTAAGGTTTTGATAAGAAGCGTTAAGGATTAAGTAAAGAATATATTGGCACGAGAATGGGTCCCATGGTAAGCAAAAACAAAAATAACTACACATGAAGTGGACATAACAATATGAAACAGAACAAAAACTCCTTTATCCTGTCAGCAAGCACGATCTCAGGGGGCTCGAGGGAAAAATGATCTGGGCTTGTAATTCATCTTGAGGAGACATGTTTATTTTCGTTTGTGCGCTCTGTTTAAACCTACGAAAACACTTAACGAATCTGTCCTGGACTGGAACCAAAGTCAAGGAAGTCATCCTATCGGATATTTAACTACGCTATATATCAAAAGGTTCGCTTGCTCAATGTGCCTGTGCAATTAATTGCCAAAAAATGTCATTAATTTAACAGCTTAGTCATCTCCTTTCTGCGTTAGAATATGCATGATGTATTATTAGAGGAAAAAAATGCTGACTTCAAGGATACTATCATTTCATTCAACATTTGCATTTCAATTTCCTTTTCTCGCGGGCAGTTTGCTGCGATGTCCTGCTGATCAGGGCATTTATGTACGTGCAGCCTCTAAGAAAAAATACAGGTCATTTCCATCTTTGATATGGTGCACATGAATCTCAGCCATTAAGATGCAGGACTGTTTTGCAGAGCTGTGTAATTTAACGTCCCAGAAGGGTTTTAGGTAAATATGTGGCGATGTGGTCAAAGGCTAATCACAGTAAGAGTATATCAATGCTCCTGTGACACTTCCTCTATGGATTGTCTGATTTACAAGGAAGAATTTGCCCATGTAGCCATTTCTTTATGTCCTTTCAAATAACAGAAGGGTAATGGCGTCCCGAGGCGGATCTGTTTAGTCTGATTAAGACTTATCCAACTGCAGGATCTGGAACGTCTATTTTCCTGTTCACAGCACAGATTGTATAAGGAAGGGAAGACTTGTTGCGGAGTTAAAAGGCACCGGTAAGATCAACAACAACAATGTTGTATCTGCTTAGCAAAGGGGTTTAATCTCTCTAATGCACGCGTCCCCACACATGATATCTATACCTCTTAAAACAAGAACAAGCCAACCCATCAAAAGACATACGGCACTACATCAAATGTTGTTAAAAATAAGAGGCTGTGGAGGGAAGTTCCCAAAGGAACCACAAATTGACGTCACCTTCCTGCCACTCAATGAGTTCCCCATTTTCACATCCTGCTGGTGCAGTTTGCCGCAGGCAACAACTATACTTGGCAAACAGTGTCACTGTCAGGAAAGTCTCGACATCGTCAACAGCGCTGGCTACAGAGATCTCTCAGTAATCCCGCAGTTCCATAATGATCTGAATTGGCGAAATGTTTTCAGAATCCTATAATTAGCTGTAAAGGAATGTTATGAGACGTAGACTTTGAATCCGTTCTCTTGAGTTTCTCTTCAGAGAGAATGTCTTGAAGTGAATAAAATTCCAAACGTCAGCATGCAGACTTCAGATCAATACATTATAGCCAGACCTTTGAAATTCTCTGCATTTCAGCATTAAGCTCAAATACAGACCCAGGCCAAGGAACTAGTCTTAATGGTAGACAAATCACACTGGCTTTTTAATAACTGCAGGGCTTAGAATCAGAAGATTGTGGTTTATGTCTGAGAATTCATTGTTAGTATGCACTACTAGGTTACCCTTCCCAAAGGATTCTGGGTAAAGGATGTGCACCTTAAGAAAGTAATGGCCACTTCTAGACCAGTATTGTGGAAACCACACTATGTGCTGTGTGTACCGTTTCATTAATAGACTGTAGCACAAACCTACATAAAAATCCCCCTAAGCGCTTCTGCGTTTTCGTACAGATGGAATCTGCTCATTAATGGTATCGAATTGAATTTCTGTCATGGCACCTGCGTCCTTGTTAAGAAGCGAATCGCTAAACTAACAGAACATCATGAACAACAAATTGGAAAGCAGGCGCAGACCGAGAGATTGCAAGACTTATTTGTCTGCTGTTATGTAAGGCAGGGTTTATTTCAATCCTGGTTTATATCGGTGTCTGAGAAAGTCTTTGCAAAATGAGAGCGGTTTCCTATCCAAGCATCGGGAGTCTCTTGCTGCACAGCGGAACACAAACTAGGATTTCTGCATGATGCAATGACTCTTTATTGAATAACACAAAGGATAATAAAATGCCATCACAGAAAAAGGAAAACATTAAACGCAGAGATTAGCTGAAGACATTATCTTCCCTGCACAGATATTACGAATTTAAACATCGGAGACTTCTGAACGCTGTTCATTTTCTTCTGTCTAATGGACTAACCTTTTTACATGCCCTTTATTAATAGCTCAGAATCAAAAGTATAATGTTCATGGTGACAGATGCTAAAGCAAGCAACAAGGACTCTTTCAATAAGTTGATATTACAGCTAAAGCTAAAGCCTTATTGTTATTCCAGGAGTGCTCTGTGTCTCCCCTCAGTTCAAAACCTGTTCTGATAGGAATCTCCCAGCCAATAGCCAGCAATTTCAAAGAAATACAAAGACAGCGGCAAGAGGAGCAGCGGGCAGTCAAAAGACAGGAGAAAAGGAAAGGAAGAGAGGAGAAAAACGGTCACCATAGCACACAGTTTACTTTTTAAAATTTTTATAAAGTTAAACCACAGAGATGTTTATTGCACTCTTGAATGTAGAATCACGATCTTTACGATATCATTTTAATGTGTTATTTTGCTTACATCCTGACTAGACGTGCGTCATGTCACGCAGTTTGGATGGTTTCGTGCAATGACTCATCGTTGTGCAACGATCAATTTGGGCTTAAGAAAAAGCTTCAACTAATCTTAAAATGATTCAGGTGATTTGTTTTGTCTGTGCTGACACAATTGTTGATTTCCTTCACAATATTCCCACCATCCTGCAATAATGTGATGAAACTTCGGATTCCATTGAATTTTTATTTCTATTTCCCAGGCTAGATGAAATTACCACAAAATGTCCAAATACCACATGACCAAAAACTCGGGTGTTGTTTACAGTGTACTTTAGGATTATTAATCTGTTTTATTGCGATGGTCTGTGTCATTGTTCAATCAGCTACATATTCTTCACTTAATTTACTCTGTTGCCATGGCTGCTTCTACACAGCAATGTGAGGATTTGTACTTATGGCTCTAAGAATCTAGAATTGGACTTCTAGAGTCTCCGTGACAGATTTTCCCAATAATTCTTTTTCATGTCTTTTTCGGACACTATAATAGTTATTCTACTAATATAACATCTGATTTTAATAAAAACACAAATCCTACGCACACAAATCATTTCAGAGCGTTAATTCCCAGACTCGTCTCAACAGCTTTAATGATCTGTGCTGTAGCTTGTTGTACTTTGGTGAGGTGAGGGATAAAAGATGTCACTCTTGCAATTGTAAGGACATAGCTGCTTGATTCGATGTTTGGAATCGATGGAACCTGAATCAATCTGCAAATGAGCATGTGTGCAAAACAAGCAAAGCCTGTGAAAGAACCTGAGATGATCGATGTCTCTAGAGACGCCACTCAGCGAGAGCTGAATCCTCCGATGTTCCACTGCTGGGCATTGATGAAGCGTAGCCAGAAAGTATCGTGATTACCTCCTTAATGTTTCCTGCTGTCCTCGCCCAACCCAGCTTGCCCAACTGTTTTAGTGTGTAAAGATGTTTTCCCAACGTTTCCATTAATAACAAAAAGGTTCACAATGCTGTTTTGAAAGTTCGCAAATCTCACAAATGTCTCCAGTAGAATTTCAGAGAAGATCTCAAGGTGTCACAATCTGAGCTCAGATTTGCCATGGTTGCCACCAAACGTCACGGCTACTGAAAATGTCAATATGAACTCAAACTTGACTCATCAAATTTACACAAATATAGATTATTTTAGCCACAATCTATATTAATTTTACATCTTCATAATCTGTAAGGTATTTTAACAATTGTCTCATTTGTTTCTATTTTTAGTTCTTTTAAGCAATTTCAGGAATATCTGAAACACAGTTAATACTGAAATGAAATACAACTGGGATTCTCTCCATCAAATCTCCTGAGCTATGAAAGAGCAACATCTGAGAAATAACATTTACGCCGCTGGTGTTTGTACCATCCATTACCTCATATTTCATAAAACTCCCATTCTAAATCTCCAGAAACTATCAGAGAAGGTTATGTGCTCCAAATCAATAAGAGCAACTTATCTCCAAATTACCTGTATATACACAGTCAACTTGGAAATAACACAGAGGAATTCAGGTAGCTTTGGGTGACCACTTAGAGAATTCTCGGCTTCATTTCTGCCTACAGCGGACATTTTCAGCCATTTGATAAACAGGTTTGGTGGTCTCATAACCTCCTGGCCAGGATATTCAGGTCATTAGCCACATTCCTCTGGCTTGGATCCATTCAACAGTGCAATTTCCCCTCAGAGAAAAATATATAAAGAGAGAGAGAGAGAGAGAGAAAGAGAGAGAGGCTGAGAATTAGTCGTCCATCTTGATAGATGGTGCTCAGTGGGAGCTATGCACAAAGACAGCAAATTACGCTTGACCTCTGATTGCCTACAATACGTCCCCGCTGTTTTCAACAAGTGACCAACATTTTCCTTCATCACTGATTTTTGCAACCACCTTCAAGCATTAAATTATTTTAGCTTGGATCAAAAGATACGCACATATTACTCAAATAACAGAACAAACATTAAAGTATCTATAGAAACATTTGAAAAAAAGTGCTATAATATCAGAAAGATATTAAATGAGTCTCTCGGTTTTGTAAAATGAATCTGGATGTTTTTTTGGGTCTTCCTGCATTTAAATACTGAAGCTAATGTAAAGTCCTTTATTTTAACTCGCACAGAAGTGCAATCACGCTACAGATGTGTTCCTGTACCTCAATCAGTAGAGAATTGTGCTAGCAGCACAAAGGTTGTGGGTTCAATTCACAGAGAACACAGGTACTGATAAAAAATTTTATACCTTGAATGCACTATAAGTCACTTCGAATAAAAGTGTCTGCTAAATGCATAAACGTACATTTTTCATACTCTAACGGAGCTTGTTTCCTTAAACTGTTTTGCTTTTGTCTCATTTGTCTCAAATGATCTAGTGTCACTTTGTTTTCAAAAAGCACCACAATATGATTTAACTAATTCATATTGTTATCCTACGGGTCTACTGGACATTGATATTCCTTCCATCATACTATGACAACAGTTGCACCAAAGGTGTCAATTAAATCTGTGGCAGTGATGATCTGCAGCAGTACTGTGCGGAAGGTACATCAACTGTCGTCATATTTTGATGGCACAGACAAAGCTCATATGTGACTAATCAAACGTGCTTAACAACAACAGGCACTCCTTCAGTGATGTTAATTGCAGCAGCAGCATATGGAGGAGACCAGCCACTAAGGGGGCTTGAATTACCCAAGCTGAGTTCAGACCTAGCGGGCTGCTGGCAGCCACAGGCAGCTTGCGTGTTACAGGACCATCGAGAATAATGTTCATGCAAATGGATGGGTAGAAGCGTGCTACAAAATGAAAGGCAATAAAACATGGTTGCATGGGCTCCCTTATACTAAAGAGCCATTCTTTGGGTCCCTACACTGCCACAGCTCACTTTGTCTCATATTCCATTGACACTTTAGTTGTTAAATGTACAATTACTAAAAATGGGTGCTTCAAACATATTTAATTTGCAGTGGGTGCAAGAATTTTTACACAGTAAAACATAAAAGCTGGAACAACACTGCCACCTCCTGGCAATAAAATTCTGAAACGAAAAACCAAAAACATACGCAATCTTTTTATGGGTGACCAAGCTAGCAATTTATATTATGAAACGAACAGCTGCCAATTTAAGCAAACCATGCTAATTACGTTGATGGCATTAAGATTTTAAAAATGTAAAAAAAACATTTATCAGCTTCAGAACGGCATGTAAGCCAAACAGTAAACCTTAAATTCTCAAAGATAAGGTGCAATAAGCATAAAAAACATAGCATGTAACAGATTGCAATTGATAAGAGAACATTTCCCCTAGGATATATCTGTACATAGCGACACTGCTGTACATATACAGTTTTGAGTCTCTGTAAATACACATAGCTTGTTACTAAAGCATATAAGGCACTTTCAAATGCAGTTGATCGTAGTAATTCAAATATCAAGCTTTAGCTTTAATGGGAGGGGCCAAAAAATCCAGGCCATAGTGTTTCATTCAAACAGCTTAAATAAGCAGTGATAACAATCACACCTGAAAAATAATACAGATTGCAAAGACAAACAATGTACATTTACACAAAACACAGCCTCGATGTGTGCTTTTCATTTCCTAACTCACATGCTTTTTTGCTTTCTCCCAGGTCTTTTCCCAAACGTGGACCCCGTGCATACAGACAGTGACAGCACAGGTCTTTCTCCTCCTGTATGTTCTCCACAACTGGAACACCTAAAGTGTCAAAACACATACAGACAGTGAATATTAAAGCAGAGCTGAAGATACTGACACTCACAAATTAATTTGACCATCATAATTGTGCTTTTTGGAATGCGATACTTGATTTAACAAGAATGTCCAAGCATTACTAATGTGAAAAGAGAAAAGTGCTATTAATTATGCGTGAAGCATCTCAGCAGGAAGTCCAATCTGTAGTTTGCGCCCGAGTTTCCTTTCTGAATCCCCTTTATCATCTCTTGATGTGTGATGCAGAAATGCAACAATAGTGACATTTGAGCATGTATGGATAACTGCCTGAGATCCTGTGAAAGAAATAACAGTTTATCTTTTATACAGTAGTAAACAGGAGCAAAACTTTGTGTAGAGACACGTATCTCTCATGGTGAAGGCGCTCATGAAGAGGGGTGTGCATTGCCTATTTTTGTTGACGTTCATCTCACCTATGTCACACACAAATATGTCCTCTGGCTACAAACAAACGCAGACTGATAGTTCTTTGGCCTTCATGAATGAACGGATAACAGTGATCTGACTGTAACCCTTATAAACCAACGACAAAACGTCTTGTATTCTCTCCTTCTAAACACCAGAGGGCGCTGTATAAATGAAGTCACTTGGGGAATATTTTAGACAAATTACATCAAGCATTTTGGAACAAAGATCAAAAGCACACAGCGAATTTCATTATTGGTGTAAGATTGACTAACCCATGCCGTAGGCTTATTCCTCTCCCTGTTTCCGTCACCCAGCCCAGTTCATAGAAAAAGTTTATGGAGATCTAGGATCAGCACGCGGGATCCTCAAAGAACAATAATATAGTATCTGTTACTGCACGTCTAACCACTTAACCCACATGTATTCTCCTGATTACATTTTAAATGTCGTTGTCTCGACAAGAACGCATATTATAAGCTTCTACAAAAACGAGCGTACAATACAGGGCACGATAATAAAGTTTTGTCGTACCCTTTCTATCTTTCGCGTGGCTTAAAATGTGAATTAACACTTCTCATGTACAATACATGATTACAGAAGGTCTAAATGTCGCGCGCTGACAAAGAAGCAGGAAGTACTGATGATGTTTAAGTGCTTATGCTTATGTGTTTATATTTGAGTGATAAAAGCCCCCTAAATAAGAAGACTATGCATGGAAACCACTTATATACCATATATATATATATATATATGTATGAACTAATTTGCCACACGTTTAGGTAAACATGAAGTAGTTTTCATGCTGTATATATACATACATACATATATATATATATATATCATTAAAATTAATAGAATCCAAAAACACTATAACTATGATTCTGCCTGTATTTACTTTATTTAAAATGAAATGATCAAGTAATTCAAAGTAATTCGTTTATTAGGGAATGCAAATGTTTTCCAAATATATTCCATTCTTCACTTTCTAACCTCACCATTATTCCAGGATTCGTATTTTGAATAGTTAACTTTCTTCTTCTTTGCTTTGTTTCTACAAGATCCTACATGAAACAAAAACAATCGCTACGGTCTAATCTTTGATCATCTACCCTATTCCCCCATGTGAAACAGGAAGTAAAGCGTGTTTAGGCACACACAAGGGCGAGGAAAGTTTTCACACACCTGAGTCAGCCACATCACTACAATGTTCTCACTGAGTCATTATTACTTCAGGCAACTTTTTCATTTTGGAAATGATTAATGAGCAAAATTATTACTGCAACATGTGATCCATAAAACATACAATACGTTAATCTTATTTTACTTGTGTCTTACCAGTAAAAGTTAGTTGTCTGACTCACGTTAGAATGGTTTTAGGTCACAAAAACAGTACAGTGACACCCATCTTTTACATCTAAACTTACTAACAGGAAGTACTAAAATAAAAGCAAACTCAAACTGTTTTCTATGTAAACTGGGTTTTGTCACCAGCTACTTTAAGTGGATTTATCTTAAAGTGTTTATGTAAAGGTGCACAGAATGTCAATCCTGCTTGTAAAGACAAAGAGAAGCATGGGAGATAACAAAGAGGGTGTGTCCTCATAGCCCCACCCACCACAGAGTGTGTCACCAAGGACTTTAGAGTATAGTCAGAGTATATAAAAGCAGCGAGGCATGTTTCACAAAATCACAGAACTCAGAGAATCAAAGCATTCGGTGACTCAGACACTCAAAGTTTCATCACACTGATTCAGGGTCAACAGATAGTTTCCCTCTTCTATCCCAACACACAGCACTGACCATGTGGACTTTGTTACTTGTAATGGTTACTACTGGATCACCAGCTCTGTTTCAAGCAGCCCCAGTTCAGGGTGAGTGATGTCGAATGTATTTTCTCTTTATCTTTGAGCTGCTTCCACTGGGGCATGTTTGATGGTTGTGTAACTTTACAGATTGTATTCTTGCTCAGGATAACTGTATTTTGCTGTGTGTTAAAGAGAGTCTTTTTTTACTGAACTTACTGTGCTGTTGTGGCACTGAAGAGCTTTCGGCTGTACATAATGAAAGTCTGTGATTGTAGATAAACAATCTGTTAAATGATTTTAGAAGATTTTTTTTCCCCATATTGGTTAATTTTTGTGCACCCACATTTAGAGGTCCTGGTGGCTTTTAACAAAGGCCTGACTTGTTAAGTTTAGGCAACATGCAATATTCTCTCTAAATTCAGCTGTAGTTAAGTAATCTCATTTGACTTCTCTCACACTGTGACCTTTCCTACCACACTTGAATGGAGTCCTAAGTTCACTTACATTTTAGTCAACTTCCAATGAATGTGTTAGTGTAAATATACC
>JAZGTJ010003026.1:0-38097 GCA_036877575.1 Botia almorhae
GTTCGATCCCAGGGATTGCACATACTCAGAAACAATGTATAGTATAATGTAATGTAAGTCGCTTTGGATAAAAGCGTCTGCCAAATGCATAAATGTAAATGTAATAATTAGCTGTAGTTGTATTTTCTAATTATAACTTTTTATATCCTAAATCTTACACTGTGATTGCTTGTTATGGTCTTTTCTTCATAATACATTGTAAAGGCAAGTCTTTCCTGTCAACTCTGAGTCTTATTCATTTGCCAATCACATAGGCGTATGTGAAATCTTGTGCTCAGCCCAGAGCCTAAGTGATTGAAATCAGAATCAAAGAGCTTCTGAGAACTGTCTAATCAGATAGGCTCTTCTAATAGTGCTCATGGTTTCGGTAATGTCCCTGATAGCATGTGTTGAGCCTCATAAAGTCACGTTAAAAGTTGCAGATAAAATAATGCTGATAATTTTCAGAGCACATGAGAAATGAAAAGCAATGTGGGATTTTTGTATAAGCTCTTATGAAATACCCTTGAAATGTTCCCATTGTTTCCCATGACAGGCACCAATAGAACCCAGCTAACATTTTTTGTGTCAAGAATTGTAAAAAAGATTTTTATTTTGAACGTTCTTGGAACGTTTAAAATGTCCAGTTTTCTAGATGTTGTATTTACCTTATTGCTTGGTTCTAAGGCTGTTACTTAAACTTTTTTACATTTATTTTTAAAACTTTAAAACTTAAGAATAACATTTTTTGATATAGATGATATATACCGTTCTACTAACATAGAACTTTTTTGACAACTTTGAGAGAACTTTTCGAGAACATTCTACCCACGTTCTGAGAACATTCCCCATAAGCTGGAAAAACGCCTGGGGGCAGTTTTAACATGTTAAGAAAACTTGTGATAACACACTTTACACAATGGTTAGTTCTGGTTCAATTTGATTGGGTTTCATTTCAAGAGTGGTTATATGGGACTCGAAAGTCACTGGGATGCTTTAATCTTTTGTTATCGCTTTGCCA
This sequence comes from Botia almorhae, assembly GCA_036877575.1. Lineage (NCBI taxonomy): Eukaryota > Metazoa > Chordata > Actinopteri > Cypriniformes > Botiidae > Botia > Botia almorhae. Next base: position 1,001 of record JAZGTJ010003026.1, read on the forward strand.
CAGAACAAACACACCAAGACAAAGATATCGATTTCCTCAGAGGTTATATCAAGTGACATTGTGAGGTTGTATCTGAGACACACTCCGTCTCGCTACCTATGTCACTGTCTGTCAAACGTTTCCTGCTTCCTTGTTACTTCTGTACCTTCTCAGGAACAGCCAAACTGTTATTAATTGTCCTAATGTGATGTTTTTTAATTAGTAACAGGTTGCTTGGACAGCAGGCAATCACAGTGTACTACTAACCAGCAAAAACAAGTGTTTCGTAAACTTGTACACTTTAAAAACAAGTTATACCATAAGTCTTTATCTAAAGGCCAAATCTATATGCTTTTCCCCAGTTATACAGATACTGCAGAAGGAGCTGTGGCCAGCGCCCGTGCTCTACACCATCATAAGAGAGATTCCCGTGCAACGCTGGAAGGAGTTTTTACGTCTGCTTTCTGTGTCAGATGACCAGATGGAACGAATTGAACTGGAGGCAGGTCCATCCTATCTGGAAAAGCAGTACATGATGCTCCGTCTGTGGAGCCAGAGTGGTGAAGCAAAGCTGGAGAACATCTACTCAACATTACACTACATGAACCTGTCAGGCTGTGCCCAGGAACTGCAAGAAAAGCTGCAGCAGCTGTCGTTTTCAGCAGTTTGAAAGCCGCCTCATCTTGACTCCATCTTCTCATGTGTGAGGGCTGTATTTAAATTCTGCAATCGTTTGAGTGTACTCAGACCGTCGTACTGCAGACTGTTGTACTATTGACAGGTGACTACCGGTGTAGTTAACAATATACTATAATTAAATCCAATTTAGTGCCATGTTTATGTGATGTTTCATCGGTTCTTGGTATTAACCGATGTCTGTGTTAACTGGCTTTGTTCTCAGTAAGTAATTACAATAATGTGAATATTTTAAAAATAATTAATCAGTTCACAGAGTTTAAGACTTAATAAAATAAAAACATTGTAAAGGATTGTATGTACTGCTACAGTATGGACTCAGGTGCTCAGAAGAAACACAATATGTGTTTCAGGTGCTTATATTTCATGATAAAGGATTTTTTAAGTTAATTCATATCATGGCTCTGAAGTTGTCACCACAGTTTATATTTTATTATGTTTTATATTAAATCTATGATAATCTATGAACGTGTGAAATAAGTATGGCTCAGGTCTTGACAGTGAAGTGATTACAGAAAGTGTGACAGGAAAGTTTGGCACACAAAGTGCACACAAAGAAAAGTACTGACATTACATTTGCTGAATGTCAGAACTATGACCTTTGCTGAAGGAAATTCCCAGGTTCATCTCACTTCTGTGTAAACCACAGTGTACATCAAAAGCATTTTGACTCATTGCGTTTGTTTGTATTTTGTTCTTTTTATATGGCAATTTTTCCTTGCGTGTGTCGAACCATAACATAGTTTAAAGTCATTATGGTTCTAGTCAGGTTCTATGAAACATGTTGATTGATGTTGAACATGTTGAAATGATTTTGTACTTACAAATAAATTACTTGATGTGTAATTTAGGGCATATGTTTCCCAACTAACAATTTTAGTTTGTAAGAATGTTTTCCTAACATTTCCAAGTAACAAAAATGTTAAAATGTTATTTTCAATGTTCTAGGAATGCTCAAAACTTTTGTTGTATTAACCTTAATGCTTGGCTATAAGAATGTTATTCAAACTTTAAATTCTGTAACGTTTTTAAAACTTTCCACTAGCAACTAAAGAATACCGTTTTTGATATGTGATATGTACTGTTCAAAATATTCTACTAACATTACTGCAAGAACGTTTTGGTAACCTGTGGGGGGCTAAACTGGGTTACAGTAAGTTAAGGCAAGACGATCTAGTTTATCGCGTCCATAGCAACCACTGAACACATGTTGCATGACGTGTGTGTTTCTCTGTAGTCAAGGCTTTCGGAATTTGGATGTTACAAAGTAACAAAACAGGTGACTAAATGAAGACAGCGCAGCTCTCTATAAGGTGTTGTCATGTAGACTGCTAAGACACGGGAAGTATCTTATGTGTTATTATAGAAATGTTTTTTATATTAATGATAACAGGCGAGCGTCTGTCGAAAATTCCAGGTGCGTTATTTTATGATTCGTTGTTCCTTTGCTCCAAAAGCGCTATTTTCTTAATTTCCTAATTTTTCTTAATTTCTTACTTTCTATGTAAACGTGTTTTCGTATTTGTTTAGTCTTTATCGTCTTTCACTCATGGAGTCGGAATATTGAGTTTCAGCAAGCCCTTTGTCGACACACTGTTCTTTAACGAAACAGTCGCTTTTTGACGGACGTTTGACATGAACTCACACATCTGCGAACCAAGTTAAAAGTTTTGGGATGCTGTGCGGTACCACTGCCATCTCAGAAAGCGCTGTTTACGAGTCTAAGTCAAGACCAAATGCTTGGACGTCACTCTCTCACAGACCCTGTCGGTGAGTAAAACACTGTGTACCACTGTGGTTTATATTATTACACCAGTCACGAGACTACTTGGTGACGTTCATTTAAGAAATTTAACGTTATTGTATGATTCATTGTTTATTTATGTGTTTATTATTGTTTATTATGTGTTAATTGTATGATATATTATTGTTTAATAATGTTCTTTCACCTGAAGGCCTCTGAGGACCTTTGAGGAGGAAATGTGACTAGCATTACAAAGAACTGGGAGATGAATGGTATCCATCAAAAAGCTGCAGACCTGTGCAGAGAAGGGGACAAAGTTTTGTCCTCTGGGGATCCTGTAAAGGCTGCAGCTCTGTACACACATGCTTTCCAAAACCATGCAGGATCTACCGTGGCACACATGCGTGGCCTCGACGCATGTCGTTTGGAGAAGGTGATCTCAGCGCTGGAGGCCTGGCTTGATGGACTCTCTGATAACTCAATTGAGGGCCTTAGCAAGGGTCTTGTCGCTGTATTTCTGTCTACGTTATGTCCCAATAATGTTTCTGCTTCTGTGTTTAAAATGGAGTGTGTCCTGCAGGGGGCAGGTCAAAGCTCGGATGAGATCTTCACTCGATGCTCCACTCTCCTTGAGGAAAAACAAATGCCCCGACCAGGTGGTCAGACACGGTTAGTTCTGGAGCTAACGAGAGCATTGGCCTGCTTGATGTCAGATCTACGAAATCCCAAAGGTCCTCAGCTCTATCTACAGGCCTTTTATGGAAATAAATCAGAAACCATTAGACTTCTTAAAGAAAGGCAAACACAACACATACCATTGTTAATTAAAGCCTTTTTCCAACAAATGTCTCCAAGATATTCCATTTACGTCCATACTAAAAGCCAGTTGGGAAGTTCTACGCTAGAGAGCGAACACATTGATCCATCTGAGGCGGTTGAGTTTTTGCTCGCCGTTTCACCAGATGATACACGCGTGAGAGAGCTTCAAGCTGCAGTTTTGTTTTCATCAGAGCGGTTTGTGGAAAGTGCAGAAGCTTTGACCTTGGCTCTTCAGCTGGATGAATCACAAACCAACATGAGCACACGTAACAACCATGTCGAGCAGGTAATGCCACCAGATAAAAGGGCTGGTTTGCTGGTGGGCAGAGCAGCCGCCCATTTCTCAGCAGGCGGGCGAGCGAGCGAAGTCTGCAGAGACCTGGGCGATGCTTTTGCAATACACCCAGCGACAGCGAGACAGCAATTCCAAAGTCTTTTCTCTGATAATGGCATAGGGGTGGCTGCTTGCGTTCAACTGCGACAACAGGCGGAGAAAGGCGTGTCTAAGTTCAGGGAGGCGGTTCTTACGAGGCCCGATCTGCGGTCCCAGAAAGGAGTGGAGTTATTGGATCCTGTTATCGCTCAGCTGCGGACTCTGTGCCACTTGGAGTCGGGCGGAGGAGGTAGGGAACTGCGAATACGTTTGGCTGATTGCCTCCTTATGCGTGGGGAACATAGAGAAGCCCTTTCCATAAGCAGCCAGCTGGCTGCCGCAGCCCCTGCCCAGCAGAGCTACCAGAACACAGTTCAGGTTCTCAGAGGGTTTTCCTATCTTTTCACGGAAGACCAGAAAAGCGCTCTGGAGGATTTCCAGGCAGTGATTGAACATAATACACCTCACCCACCCAGCTGTGTGCGGGCACTCTGTGGTAGGGGTATTCTGCGCATGATGGCGGGCTCACACTACCTGACCGCTCTGGATTATATCACAGCCAGCCGACTGCAGCTGCAGGAGACTGCTTTAACTGTAAGGTGCCTGGTGGCATGGAACTACCGTGGCTTGCTGTGCACCGTGTTGCTAGAACAGGGCAGAGATATGCTTGAAGGAACCGGTGAGCAGAAAGCAGACTCAAATCTCAAGGCACAAGAAGAACTTGAGCAGAGTCACACCAACAACAAGCAGAGGTACACGTGCGTCTCTCTGGTCCTCAAGGTCTCGCTATCTCTGTTGTTTTTTATCTCTTATTCGGTTTCCTGTGCTTGCTTCAGGAGTGCAGCTGGTGTGCACGCTCTTGCGCTTCTGCTAACGGAGTTGCAACCTGGTGCAGATGGACCTCAGATTCTCATAGCAGATGCTCTGTACCAGCTGGGTCGTGTTGAGGAGGCCTACCGCCTTCTTCTCAACATTGAGCGCACAGCTCCACGGCCGCCCATTCTCGCTCGCCTTGCAATACTGCAGCTACATCGAGGCTTCCTTTATGATGCCTATCAGGTTCCTGATTGTATTTTTTTTTTTAATTGTATTTAAGCTAATAAAATGTTTGTATGATAATATATTAATTGGCCCTCTGTTATATCTCCATTGTCTTACAGCTCCTGAAGAAACTGATTATTTCTGGAGAAACTAGCTGTCTGCATCCTCTTCTCTCTGTAACATCTTCACAAGACCGAGCTCTTCTAGAAAATCACTGTCACACTGCGTCAAAACGTATATTGTGCGGCCAGCAATCAGAAACCGCCATAAGGGAAGCTGTGGCCTATTTGTCCATTGCTATTATGGCTTCAGGTAAAAAGATTGTGTTATTTTCCAATGCATACAGTCATATGAATTTAGATCACAGGAAAAAATGATAGTAATGTAGTTATATTTGTAACATTGTTCAGTTGTTTAATGGGGTAAGTCACCCAAAAATTTATAAATTGCATCATTTACTCAGCATCACGTCATTCCAAACCTGTATGACTTTGTTGTATCTGATTAACACAGAAGAAGATATATTGAAGTACATTGGTAACACAACAACAGTGGCACCCGTTGACTTCCATTGTATGGACACTAAACCACTGAGATATTTCCCAAACTGTTTTCTTTTTGTGTTCTACAGAAAAAGTCATACAGGTTTGGAATGACATGAGATTGAGGAAATGATGGTAAAACGTTTATTTTTGGGTGTTCCTTTAACAAAGTATGACAGTATACAGAAAAGTGTAGCTGCTTACAGGAATTCACACCATTGATTGTATCTAATGACGCAGTTTCTTCTTTTTCTACAGAAAAAGATAATTTCTTCTTCAGCTCTGAAGCTGCTATTTGACCTGTATGTTCTGTTTCAGAAATTAACTTCTCTTCTAAATACAATATTTGCCCCTTTGCGTTGATTTGCGGTGTATTTTAAAAAGAGTATATTTTTTTCTCGCAACGTCACCAGCTTACGTCCCTTTCAATTTATCAAATTAAATAGAAATAAATGAAGTGAACTCGTATCAATATCATGTTCATCTGACAACTGTCGGTTACCACAGCATCAGCAGAGAGACTAAACTCATCTCTAGATAGACCTAAAATAGAATTGAATAAAATATTTCAAATGTGAGACTGCAGAAACGTATCTGGGGAAACGATGCTTAATTTCTGACAGCGGTGCACAGCATGTGAGTTTCATGATGAGTTAACAGAAATAATACAGGATAGAAAATAATATAGGTAACTTAGAATGGTGCTGTTTTTTAAGCTCTATGTATTTTTAATTAACTGTTTATTCCTTAGGTGGTGGAGCAGTAGATTCACTGCTGGAGAGAGCAAGATGTTATGCTTCATTGGGCCAGTGGAAGACTGCCATCTTTGACTTTACTGCTATTCTTAAGCAGCAGCCAGATCATGTGCAGGCTTTGTGTGGAAGAGGATTCACTTATCTTATGCTGAACCAGCAGAAGGTATATTAGTAAATACAGAGACTGGTAGAGCATAATGGTGACAATGCCAAGGTTATGGGTTCAAGTCAGAGTGAATCTGCATACTCTAAAAGTACATAGCTTAAATGCACTGCTTTAATTAATAAATAAAAGCATCTGGTAATCGTGATATACAATGTATTATCTTACATATTATACATATCATTGTCTTATATATCATATTATGTTCATTTATGTTCTCCAGGAATGCACACAAGACATACTGGTTGCTCTTCAGTCTGATGCTAAAGAGGTCACTCAGAACATGTCGTCCCTTAAAGACAAAGCACGAAGACTCGTTAGCGAATGGTTAGGCCAGCACTGTCGCAGCAGCCTTTCTGAGATTCTATTGGCCAACTCTGTACCCTGTAGGGAGGAGCAACTTCGAGAGGCATTTCTGATTGGTGGAGCGCTATTGAACACTGACTGCAGGGAATCCAGATGGCATCTCTTGTATATAGATACATTACTTGCCAAAGGTGAGCAGTACAGCATATCAGTGTCACTCCTATGAAAAACAAAGCATGTAACTCTATGTAAATTGTATTTGGTCTGATGTTTATCAAGGGGACGTGAATGCTGCAGGTGCACATCTGAAGCAGGTGTTTGGTCAGGAGCCTAGGGATGGCACGGCTAAGGCCAGGTGGGGGGTGGTAAAAGCCTGGCAACAGAACTACAGATTGGCAGCCAGCTATCTAAGTGAGGTGGCTGAGAAAGAACCTTCAACTCTAGACCTTCTTATCAGTCTTATGCAGTCATCACAAAGAAAACGACTGGCACAGGTAATCCACAGTCCATTTAACACTGTAAACAGAAACAAATATTTACGCACACACAAATATTTTTTAAAGTTGATATGAAAAATCATTTTAGATGCTCGTGTGATGGTTCTCCACCAGGCGGCTTAACTAGATTATTCAGAAAGACTACGTTGGTCATCTAGATGTACAATTTAAAGGGTGCTGGCCAGTTAGCTTCACCAGCATAAACCAGACAGAAAATTATTGCTGGTCTGTTTGTTACAGTGTTACCCAAGGCAAACTCAGCTGTACTGTAGCTCTGCAGTGAATAAATGGTTTGTGATTTTTGGCCTTTCAGACAGCATCTCAAGAGGCCAGCAGTGTTTCTCAAAGTGGCCAGTGGGAACGTGCTTTAGCCCTACTGACAGTTGCAGGACAAGCAGTGAACAATCAGAAACTTCAGTACCTCAGGCAGCGTGCGGCCTGCCTGGCCCACCTGGGCCTGCATGAAAGGGCTGTGTCTGATCTGAACAAGGTCATCGAAGGTCACAGCGATGACAGCGGTGAGGAGCAAAGGGTCTGGGCAGAGGACCTCTGCCGCAGAGGACGCAGTCTACTGCTGTGTTCTCGTGAAGAGTCTGGATTACAAGACTTTTCCCAGGCCCTGGACCTGCATGAGGAGCAGGCTCTGGTGTGCGTGGAAGCCGGACCTGGAAGACAACGGCTTGCTGAACTTTTCCTGCGCTTTGCCCTGCAGCACTTTGGGGAGCAGCAGCTTGACAAAGCTTGGCTTCTGACAGAGACTGGGCTTAAAGTAGACAACGATCACCCAGAACTGCGCAAACTGAGGGCTAGAATCAAACGAGAGGTCTCTGGTCCATGTACTGTTCACTAGAGATAATTACACATGCTGAGATAAGTGTGATAGCATAATGAAATGACAATGATGGTGAGCATTACAGCTGTGGGTTATGGCTAATCAGACAGATATATCAGAAAGAATTTATAATCAAAACATGAGTATTACTGTAGGTTTTGTTGTATTAGAAATTGTGTCCAAAATGTATTAAATATTTGTATTTTATTTAATCCTAGTGTTACGTTTTGTTTGACTGCTATATTAAATTTAAATGTTTAAAAATATTATGTCTGGCATATTTGTGTATTGATTGTAAAACGTGTATTGCTGAAAAAATCAGTAAAAGAACATAGACAAAAAGACACACAGTATATACAGTTTATATAAATAGAAATTCAAGTAACCATTATCCTCATTAAAATGGGGCATGTTTTAGCGGATGCCTTCATCCAGTCAGAAGTCAAGAGAACCAGTACAAGAGGGGTGAGTATTGTCCTGTGCAGTGCTTTCTTCATGATCATTCTGTGTAGATATCTGAGGTGATGATCTTCAGATGACCAGATCTTCAGGAAGAATTAATGCCATCATTGATTGGTACACATGTGGTATTTCTGGTTTAGTATTTTTTTACTCTTTTACGTTAAGAGATGAATACCACAACTCAGCGTCTCTCGTGTCTCGTGTTGTGTTCTGACATGACCACAAAATATTGGTTACACCACAATGACAAAAGCTTTTAAAGAAATGTAAGAAAAGACTGTACACATCTATATGGGTGAGGGTTAAGCGTCAGGGAATGAGATCTTAAAACAAGGAATATTACGTCAGTTTACATAGTTGCTGTTTACATGTTGCCTACATCTCGGTAAGAGGTTTTTGCCTTTAAACGATGTAAATATTACGTCATTGCAGGCAGCTTGGAGGTTTGCTGGGGCCCCCTAGTGGCTTCTATCTTGCTAATTATTCCGCGTGTCCACAAGAGGGTTGAATTTATTGAAAATGAAGTGGAAAAACATTAACTTAATAATTTTAATCTTACTATGCTGCTTTACTTTATGATCATTGCAGAAAGTTAAAGGATCTTTGCGTTCAAACTTTGCTACTGCGTCATTTAAAACGTCACTGCTCAAACGTAAACAAGGAAGTAACTGATCTGTTGTGAGTGAGTTGAGACGACTTGTCTTTCTGACTTCTGGTAGTCTGTACCACAGTTTGTGCTTTTTACAAAAATTTATATATGTAGTTACGTATATAATATGTGTTTGTTCATATAATCACGTCCTTACAGGATATTTTTGATGGTACGTCCAGCCATAAATTGTCTGCTATTACATAGCTACAGTATTTTTGTGTGTTATACATGAGTACAGTTATTTACATACAGCAAGTGTATACAGAGTTATAAAATCAACATGGAAAGCATCTCGGAACAGTTTGATGACAAATGTGTGAATTTATTTTAGAATCTCAAGAGTTTTAAATACACGTGTCTTAGCAAATCTGAGAACAGTTTGAGATGTTGTTAAAATCTGTCTTATTTTTTAAACGAGACATGTGAAATTACTACGAAGTACCAGAATGTCTCCATTTGCTCTCCATTTAATCTCATTGTTGTCTTGGAGTAACAACCGAGACATTGATTTTTTTTTGCGTGGGGGTGAACTCGTTGACTTATGTTTGGCCAGCGTCCACAAGCTTTGTATGCATAGCTGTTTCCTAAACTTGTTAATGACATAGCTTGCACTTCAAGTTGTTTGCTTTAAATGGACTCACTGTCTAACTATTTTATTGTTCTGCAGGACCCTGCTGTGGCTTTAGCTAAGAAAGACTACCACATACTGCTGGAGAAACCAATGGCTGTGAGAGTCTGTAAGCATCTGTGGTATTGGACACGACAATGCATGAAGGAGTGACATATATAGCACTATGTAAAATTTGTGTATTATGTGATGTGTGATTATTATATTACAGTTTCTAAGGTTACAGAGGACGACTGCTCATAGATTTCAAAATTCCAATTTTACTAGGAGCATTCGTAATGAGATCTTTTAAAATAATGAATGATGTGGTATTATATACTAATGTGATTAAATGTATTCCACATTTCTTTAATAATTTTGTAGAGTTATAATAATATTTTTATTTGGTGGCCAAACATATTTTGTGAAAAGGTAAAGATTTATGTATTTTTAAAATCAATGACAAATAAATTGCACATTTTGATCTGCATATTCTGTCACCATTTTATTGTTGTTTTCCAGTGATTTCATACACATGCATACCCTGCCATACTGTCGATTGTGGAAATGGCTGACCATCAAGTCCTGAGCAGGTCATCTGCATATGTTTAGTGGTCCACTGGATAACTGGTCTTCTGGATGAGTCCAGCAGTCTGTTGTCTGTTTTGTAGAGAATCCCAAAGAGAATGACTGAAAGTGAGCCAATGCTTAAATCTTGTCAGCAGTACATGCTGTAGATTGTGTTCATCTATGGGATTGTAACCTTTGTCCTGTAGGTGGCAGAATTAGCATAAAATACAAGGTGAGGGCTGTTAGCCTGAAAATAATGGAGAGGGCCTCAAACAATCCTTAAAAGATGCCATTGATAAAATACCAGAGTTGAAGTAGGTTTGTACACTGAGAAGGTTCCAGAAGGTGGTTTCTGATGCGAGCAGCTAATTCTTCTTTGTTTTTGACAACCAGTTCAATAGAACACACAGATTCTCCTTGTAAAATTATATTCAAGGCATCCATTAAAGTCTTTTTGTACTGTAAACTAAACTCAGCTAAGATCTTGAGAACCTTTGTGGTTTGCATGCGTCTGTGCTGTCTCCTGCTGGACTGTGATGTCCCACAGTTTTGCATATAGTGTTCAACCTATAGATTTGACACCCCACATTAAACACGTTTACGTATCATGAAAACCAAAAATGGTATATTAGCGTTTAGGATGACTGCTGGACACATTTTTTATTTAAATATTTGTTTTTTAAAACAGCCTTGCAGTCTGTCTACACAGTTCTCAACATTGTTTGCTAATATGTGGGCAGGTTATCACAGTATAACAGATTACACGGAAATTGCATGAGACATTCGTATGGGTCAAATAGACATTGAACAAAGAGGTACAAAATGTTTGTTTGCGCAAATTGATTGGCTCACGGGTAAAATACATGTTCTTTTTTTGCCGTAACGTTTATAATACAGAGTTTGTCACATTGCATCATTTTGTTCACTGGCCACTTTTCAGCATGCATAGTTTTGTTATGACTGTGAAGGTGGGTGAACACATGAACGAATTGAGCAATGAATCAGATGACGTCTTGGCCCCCACCTGCATCATGAGCATTACAAAGATGGATTTGATTATTTGTGTAACTGCCACAGAGCAGTAGCCCACAAAAAATGCGTTAATGATCAGAAAGGCCAAGCGTAAACGATTTCCACTTGAATCCCGGATGTATCATCGTGAGCTCAGCTGTGAGAACATTGTGACTCATTAAATACAGCTGTTGACTCAGACAAAAGCAGGATTTTTTATCCTTTAGAAGTGCTATCAGTTTCTTGGTGAGCTGGTTATGATATTCTTAGTTAGTTATCTAGGTTTTAATGATGTTGTAAGTATGTTGCGTGACATATCGCATGTTTGAAGCATACTTTAGACACGTCTTGGCGTTTCCTTGTCATGATTCGTACATTGCCAAAGTTGCAAGTGTCCCAAGATTTTCAACCCAAACCAGATGTTTCTGTCTGGGTTTGGTTTAATACTGTTCTCCGAACCAATGATAATAAATGAATAATTAATACATTATAACTGCCTAAAAGCGGGTATGCTTTAAAACCGTCCACTGAAAATAGCTTACTATTAAAACAGACCTTATGTTTACTTCCATAAAAAGGCAAGCAAGCAAACTATCCATCCAATATTTTTGGGAGCACAGAGGCACATGGGCAGCAATGTTTATTTTCTAAATAACTGATGAGTGGGAGTTGAGTGGGAAAGGTTAAAAGCACCAAGAATCACAAGCTTCTTTCTTTTTCCAGTTGCTTATTTTTCAAGCAGTACATTTAAGGCCAAATGTTGGATTTGCATCAGGAAAGTTTGTGGATGACGTCGAACGTCTGTGTCGAATTCATTCTTTTTGAAGATTTTGGTCAGGATGATGGAATCAGCAAAAATGCAGGCCAGGAATTAGAGTTACTGTTAAACATGACTCTGATATGGTGAGTCACAGGATGTAGCTTGTGAGGTGAGTGTCAGCTGAAAAAAGTGGAGGCAGTCTCCTCCCCGGATTCCAAAACAAGTTCCTGGCTGGGACCTCAGAGGAAACTTGTAGGACTAAGTAGACAGACTGCTTCCGTATTTACAGCCGGAACTCATGACCATTCACTTGCTTCCACTTTTTATCTGTTCTGGCCTTCAATATCTATATAAATATATATATATATAAATATACAAATAAATATGATCCAAATGCTTATCCTATCATTTGTTTTTTAAGCTATATGCTAAAGTTATATAGAAAACATTTGTTTAGCTGTGAAATGCTTTATTTTTATACACTTGTCTATATATTTTCTTGCTATGTTCTAGATATGACTGTAAACTACAGTTGGGTTGTTGCTCTACTGTGGTGATAACATTCAAAACACATGCCCCAAGTAAACTAATTCCTTAAATTGACCCAAGAATGTTTCTCCTCTGTTTTATTCCTCTATATCGGCCTCTTTTGTGTTCCTCTTTGGAGCTTTGAGTCTCTGGAGCTCAGTCTAAAGAAAAAGGCACTTTTGGAGGAGATTAATTTGCTGGCCTTTTCCTCACAATGCACTGCGGAAGGCACCCCTCTGAGTGAGCAAACCTCATGGTACCATGAGTGATTGAATGACCTGTCCTTCTATCGCTGTATCCCCGGCAAACAGCAGTAATTACCGCTTTATTTTCTAAGATTCTGCCCTAAATGGTCTTTCATAGTTTCTGTTACCATGAAATCATTTGTTTTTTGTCCTCAAATCGTTTGCTACTTCCTAGCACACTTATTCGATTAAAAGACTCTCTTTGTCTCAGTTCCCTCAGCATCCTGGGAGAGAGTGCGTGACTTGAGAATGGATGTCCTTGTATGTGTGTGACACTGGTGTGTGTGTTTGTCCCAGACTCCTCTTGCTTTTTTTGGCCTTTGAGATAACTTAAATCGTTGAATGAAAGGAGGGAATAGATCAGCATTTGCCTCATGTTTTTGTTAACTATATAATACTATAGCCATTTTTTGTATAAGCAGCTGCTTTGCTGCTTTGGTATAAAAATAAACATCTACTCTTCCGTTTGCTCTTTGGCCCTGCTTGTCGTGGTTGATATTGTAGCATGTCACTGCAGCTGCCTTACTTCTCAAGGTCACATAAGAGTGACTCAGAGATGTAGGAAATCAATCCTCCCCAGCTAACTAAAATGTAACTACCCAGCTAACAGTAGGTTGTAAGAACGTTTCCCTAGAGTAAAAAAAAAGGTAATTTTACTTACATGTTAATTTGATAAAAATTTTCTTTTTCATGTTCCAGGAACATTCAAAAACGCACGTCTAGTTTTCTAAACACTGTATTATCATTGTTACTTGGTTATTAGAATAAACCAAGAAACTACTTTTCAACAACAAACTTTTTACTGACAACTTTTGATATATATGATATATAACAACGTTCTACTAACGTTACCGCAAAAATGTTTTCTGATAACTTTGAGAGAACTCTTAGAGAACTTCAGCCAGCGTTCTGAGAATGTTTCTCGTTAGCTGGGTACGTTCACTGCAGCCTAAAATGTCACATAGATCACATTTGAAATATAAACTACAATGTTTTATGACGTCCTTTGTTTCATGTCATGTCATTGGACAGACAGGATTTTTTTGTAAGTTTAAAGGGCTTTGAGTCGTCTTTGGTATCTGATCATGAGCAATTTGTCTCAAACATGAAACATCTCAACAACCTTCATTCACGGAACATGATAAAATGCACATAGTACTTTTTAAACGTCTGTGTTGTTTGTCTTACAACATATCCTGAACGTGGGGCTGTTTTCTTTCAGAAAAGGTACACGAGGGCACTTCAGTTTGAACTGGATTCATTTAAAGCATGTAAGATGAGGAGTGCTTCCATGTTGGTAAAGTTACTAGGTCAAATACCAACAAATCAGTTTTTCTTGATTTACCAATTGTTTAAAACATATAATAACAACATGTAGAGCCGTAATTACCTTGTAGGTTTCTAGAATTCTTGATTTGTTTTATCTATTTCATTTAGAATTACTCACACTGTGTGAGTGTGTCTATAAACAGACAGTAGTACAGTAGTAAAGTACAGTAGTAGTAAAGTGGTGCCATGGAGTGACAGGGCCAGTGTGTTTGCGTGACTCCGCCTTTCTGAAGCTCGCTGGTGAGCTCTGTTACAAAGAGACTTACTCATAAGAAAAAATGCAGTGGGTGATCTGAGCCACTTTGGCCTATTAAAACAACAAGAGCAAAAGCTACTCAACAGCCCTGTCAGGTTCATCCACCTAAACTAACTCAGGTCTATCAAGTGAAAAGGGAAATCAAGTAAAAAAAAAATTCTTTTGAAAGAGAAAGTGAGAGATAGAGCTGCTTTAATTTCTACTTACGTTTGTATTAGTACCTTTATATATTTAATAATGCATTTAATGTGTAATATATAACACACACGCGTATGTGAGTGTTACTATGCTTTGGCAATAATCTTTTTTTACAATGCCAATAAAGCTATCTGAATCTTTGGATGGCGACATCTTTATAAACTACTGAACAAAGAAACATTAAAACAATAACAATAAAAAAACTCATACCCGGCAAATCAGGTCAAAGTGTACCCAGCTAACCGGGAACATTCCCAGAACATTGACTAATGTTCTCTAAAAGTTCTCTGCAAGTTATTAAAAAAGTTATTGCAGTAACATAAGTAGAATGTTTTTAACATTATATCCTTATCAAAAACATTAAATAGTAGTACAACATTTTAAAAACGTTACAGAGTTTAAAACAATTCAATAATTTTTTTACCAAGCAATAAGGTCAATACAATGTCTAAAAAATTGATTTTTCATGTTTAGAAAATATGCACAAAGCAGTCAGTATGTGAATATTTTGAAAAGATATTTCCTCCCGTTCCATAACGTTATTTTAATTCAGCTGTTTTCCAGCACTGCCCCATAGATAAAGAGTATCTCTAGAGCTCGCAATCAGAACAGAGGAAATGCTTTCGGTCACCTGGATATTTCTTTTCCTTTTGCCTCGAGAGAACATGCAAAGGCTGCTCAGACTGCCATCATTCACGCAACAGACAAACTCAGCTGAAACATCTGGAAGAGAGACTTAAAGGACGTATCTGCATGTCGAGGGACACGCTCTGTAAATGGACAAAACATACGCAGAGAGCCGTCATCCTTGTAAAACATTGGAGTTTATTCCATGTAGTTTCTCCACTACCCCTAAAAGACCTGTATGTTTTATTTGTTTATGCGTTTATTTGTTAAGCATAGCTAAAATAACTATAATAAGTTATAATAGCTACAAGTTGTAGCTATAATAAGTTGTATAGGTTCGCTTGGTATTCATTTTGCATCAGGAGATAACATTAATATATAGTTTCTGTAGAAATCATTTGTGGTTGTTCGCCTACCTGGGAGCACTTAAATTTGGCCACACACCCACAGCTTATTCCCAGAAAGGACCGATATTCCAGATATGGACTTTCTGAAGACTGATTTCAAGGTTGTAATAAAGCCCACGGGTGCCTATTGTTGCTGTCTTCCACAGGAAGTTGGTCCAATCACAAAGACCATGATGTGCACATGGGATACTGTTCACAATTGATAGCTACAGTTATATTATGAGACTTCAGTTACATTATGCGGTCTTTATATTATGTACTACCACGAAAGCTTTTACAATTGAGTTTATAGTTCAGAGCTTGAGTCATAGCTCATTTCTCTAGATTGTTTAATTTCATCCTTATCAGTAAAACAACTTAATTTACTAACTTAAGATGGTGTAGAGAATGTGTGTCATTTATACGATCACATTTGTCACACTGAGCTGAAAACAGTAAAGTTAACTGATATTTAAATGTTCAAATTGAAATAAAATCATATGGTTCATCTTAAAAATATTGGTATATAATGACAGCAAAAGAGTTACAAAAATTGTTTTTTTTCTTTTCATGAGTAAAATATACAATTTTGACTGTTTTTAAAATATAAAATTTGCTTATGAAAAAATGTCATAGCGTACCAGTTGCTATTATATTAGAATATAGAACTTCTACATTACACATGCTTTGTGTTTTTGCAAAAATATAATTTTTAATTTTGTCATTATACTGTTAACTCAAAAACTGCCTGTAAAGTGCGGAAAAGACAATGTAGCCACTCAGAAGCGGATATAGCTCAGCTTTGATATCGTTATCTGTGGAGGCTGTTCACATAAGATGCATGGTACCAGCAGCTGTGTGGGACCAGAGACAGGAAATGAATTGACCCTCTCTTTGGGAGATCGGTCCCTCTGTGGCTTCCAGCCTCTCTCAATAATCATCACAGGCTCGCGGACACATGCAGCACAACTCATCAGTATGCTGAGGGCGTTGTTTCCCACAATACTAAGCAAGATTTGCAGAAATCCATAGCAATGTAATTGTGACTATTGTTTTCCAAGGATGATTCCCATACATTGTTTGTCAGACCACATAATGATTGTATGTCTGAATCTGAATGTTTCAGTCTTATTAACGGGTTATGTAAAGCTTTTTTGTGAGTTGAGAGGATTTGATAAATCACTGTGCGTTTAAATAGAACTGTAATTTCGCCTCGCCTGTCTGTCTGGAGCCGTGATTCAAGACCACACAGATCCACATGTAACACAGATCCAGCGGAAACGCGCAACTTCCACGGAACCACCCTCACACGCCCACTCTCTACACCCACACGCGTAGACAGCATTACGGACCTACACAGATCTGATGCAGCCTGTGAAAGTAAATGTTTAAAGCTGTTTAGATTTCGTGCGTTTGAAAGTAAAGTGATTATTACTTCATCTCTAGTTCGTTGCTGGCTATTCCATTGCTACAATGTTTTATATTATTATTATTTTATATTATTATTTGCGCGCAAGGTTTTTAATTTTATTGTTTTCAAGGTTGTCCTGCTAAAAACAGGACAACCTTGCTGCGTGTAATGTCAGAAAATTAGACACATCAGAAAACGAAGCGCGTCGTTTTTATATTAAAACGATGTCACGTATGTCCCTTGACACTGCCCCTTTAAGGCAGTAGGCGGGGTTGAAAGGCTGACGTAGGAACCCATATAAATAGTTTCCAGCTCGCTGCTTTCCATGATGAAAGCGGTAAGTTGAGCGGTAAAGTCTCACTCACACGTGCGTTTGTTTGATTTATTTTGATGAATGATACCCCGGGATTACTCGCGCCACTCGTCTCGGCTACAAAGGATATAAGAGACATTCAAGAAACGGAAACCCTTCAGAAGGATTTCACCAGTAAGTAGCCTTAATTGTTTTAATGGTTGAGCTATTTTTTTATCACTTTTTAGAGAAATGCCGCAAAAATTGCATTTAGGTGCCTCTCGCTTTGTTTTAAATGAGGCCCTAAAAATGTTGTTCTTTGGACTTGAATAAGATGAGTCGCACCTGAGTCAGACGGAGAAAGGGTTTGTCAGTGGGTGTGTGTTGGACAAGATGTTGACAGCCTGTCCGCATTATCAGAGAGATCTTTATATTGGCACAGCAATTTCGTACTTTACAAGCTGCCCTGCGTCACTCCAGTGAACTGTTTACAGGACCACTGAATACGTGAACGACCAATGAGTACAACCTGTTCTTTCTGTTGTAGTAGCCTAGTTTATCATTGACTACCAGATGTCTGACTACATGCACGTCTTTTATAGTGGATTAATCGTGTGTTGACGAATACCCATGACTCAGCCAACAACTGAGTCTGCTTTTTGCATCACTTCTAATTTTCGTATTTTTTCCTATAGCAACACATAGCTTTAAAATTACAAAAATAATTTGCAATGAAATTCCTAAATAACACTAATCTTACGTTTGCCCTACATAAATAAAATGCATATTGTTCCATCTTTGCGTGATGTGCTTTAGTAAATGTTATTTCGTTTTTACTGTTAAGAAAAATGATTCCGCGAGCACTTTATAATAAGTTAAAATAATTATACGTTTAACGTTTGTCACTGTATGTCCCGTGTGTGGGACTGTCGTCATGTTTGCGTTACTGACGTTCATGTGCGTGTTTAT
The DNA here is from genome assembly GCA_036877575.1 of Botia almorhae. Classification (NCBI taxonomy): domain Eukaryota; kingdom Metazoa; phylum Chordata; class Actinopteri; order Cypriniformes; family Botiidae; genus Botia; species Botia almorhae. The sequence goes on from JAZGTJ010003026.1 coordinate 19,051, forward strand.
GTGATTAATTGGCGCAATTATAGCATTACGTTATAATTAAGGGAAGGAGTTAATTATGGTGACGTAAGGATCATTCTTCACGCTACAACTACAATTTACTTTCGCATGTTTGTTCCCAAAAGTCTAATAGCTGATGATCTACCTCACACCTCTTTCATTCCTTTAACTTCATGGATAAGAAATGCCCAATGCTGAAAGCCCACAACACAAAAGCACAAAGAGCTATTTATGCTTTAATGTAGCATCTGCATGGAGGTCCTTACTCGGAGAATTGACGATTGTTACTTTCTGCCTTTCACGGTTCTCTGTGAGGCAGCGCAGAGGCAGAGCATGTGACGTGTTGCATAATGGAGGCTGCATGGACATCTCATTCATTACTTTCTGATTGTGCCCAAGCATTCCGGCATATTTCTCACTGAATGGTTTTGTTTTTCAACACAAATGTTGTATTGTCATTGGGTGTAATGTTTGAAAGAACTGATGTTGCATCACAGAAACGTCATGGCTCAGCTGTTCGTTGTATCAGCTTGAGGATGCTTGCATTTAACAACGATTAAAAACTACACATTTTAATTTTAAGATGTGCAAACGTTTGCAGGGTAATACATTTCTTTTAAAAATGTAATAATAAATATTATTTCTTTCAAGTAGAAGTGTTGTCAATTCAATAAATTCTAACTTTATGAAGGCTGTAGGTTTGTTTGTAACTGCTACACTTTGTGAGTTTACCTTTTGTCTATGAGGTGAATATAGAGATTTTTACCTGAATTCGCTCAACATGGACCTGTTACTACAATAACCCCATTTTTCTCCCTACAGCTTTCCAGTTGCTGTAATAGTGGAGTTATAACCCGTTTTGGTTACCAATGGGCGGATTATGACTTCTGCAGAATTGAAAACTAGCTTCCACTTACTTACAGTATGGCCTCTGGTCAACCATACTGGGATCAACACCATGACAGCATGGACAGGTGAGCGTGAATTTTTGTGCGTTATGAAAATGAGAACCGTTTACTCCAAGTCACCGCGAGATTTTAACAGCTTTACGTTTGGGTGGTTTGCAGGTTGTGTTTTGGTTCCGAGTACATGGATCACAGCTTGAGAACGTATCAGCGGGACTCCCCAACCGTGGGCTTTGACGGTGAGTGAGTGCTTGATATTAAATCATATCATCTCACGCAACTCTTGAATAGCGTGTATTGTAGTCTAGTCACCATCTGTTCCTGGAGCATGTTGCGGATGTTTGTCAGGAAGCGGTGAAGGTTATAGGAAGTTGTGAGATTGTCATTTGCTCTGCTGATAAACAAATCGTTTAATAACCTCCCCGTGTTGTGGCTGACACTATCTCTGGAGATAAAGACATTGAAAAATAACTTCTCATTAGGGTGCAGCTGGAATGATATTGCACGACTGGTTTATGCTGGTATTACAGAATTGTATGCTTAACCGGTAGAGCATGGTGCCAGGGCACGGGTTCGATTCCTACTGATTGCACATATAACATATAGCTTGAACGCACTATAAATAGCTTTTGATTCAAGCGTCTGTCAAACGCATAAATGTAAGAGCTTGATTTGTCATTTACATTGTCTCTCTGTCTTTTACTCATTAGGAAGGATGTCTGGCTCGTGTTCTCCTCCGTGTCGGTCTCCTAAGACTTCAGATCCTACACGGCTCCTCTGTTCCTCCCAGTGCCGCCCACCTGCGGAAGACCAGGTGGTTCCATCCTTACAGAAACTGTCTGTTTATGAGCACCTACCCCCTTGTTCACCCAGGAGAATCACCAAGCCCCTCCCTCCTCTTCCAGACATGGGAGACCTGTCAGATGAAGCAGAAGACAGCGAGGTGGAGTTTTTCTCCAGCACTTCTGAGCATCAGTGTCTGGTGCCTGTACGCTGCTCCAAAAGCTTATCCAACCAGCATGGCGTGCCAGGCAGGCGCGGTTTTCAGGCAAGTGGTCAGATTAACTTCGCTTATTATGAAGGGGTACAGGAACATCAGAAAACGAAGCCTCGATGGGAGCAGACGGTAACTCGAGACCAAAACCGAGCGCTGGAAAAGCCACAGAACCGGCTGCACCGCTCCCTTTCTGGACCTGTTGGATCCTTAAAAGCCGCCAACTTCAGGCAGGTTGGTCTTCACCACGTGCCCCACGACCAAACACAGGAGAAACCCGAAGTACCACCTCGCGCTCCGATCCGTTCTCGCTCCGATGAGTGCCCAGGTGGCAGACACTCGTCAACTGCTGATGAGGACGTGGACAAACCCCCTAAAGTTCCACCTAGGGAGCCTATCCCCCAGGTCATACCACGTGCCATCAGTCCAAAAAGTCTACCGATTTATGTCAATGGTGTGATGCCTCCTACTCAGAGCTTTGCTCCTTATCCCGAGTATGTCAGCAAGGCTCAACAGAAGCAGAGCTGCGAGGGCTTGCAGGCTCCCCGTAGCCCCTGCATTTTGCCAATTATGGAGGATGGAAAAAAAGTCAGCAATACCCATTACTTTCTCCTCCCTCATCGGCCTGGGTACTTGGACAAGTTTGAAAGGTTTTTCAAGGAGTCCGATTCAGCACATAGTGGTTATAAGCCCAAGTGGAACAGTTAGAACTTAAAATCTTCCATTTGTTTAAAGTGGAAATAAGGAGGTATGCTGAGAGCAGATAGAAACTGATATATTGGATTTCAGAACTGATTCTTGCAGTATTACAAATTGCTGGCCTTTAGCTGTTGGACAGTATGTTTTCGGAATCGACTCGCACACAGAAAAATACAAAGGACTGAATTTACCACTGCTGGAAACTGCAGGGCAGCTGTGTTGAAAGTGTGCTTCGTAGGTGGTGTGTGTGTGTCTATGTATGTATGTATGTGTCTTCTATTAAATGTGTGCAGTATCGTTTTATGAAGGAATGGATAATGTTACACTTAACACTGTTAGATAACCACAGTATAAGCTGGTCTTATTGTGAATTTAAAAAAAAATGTTCCTGTTTAGACCTTGCATACAAACTGAAATCTTAGTGTTGAAAAAGATTTAACATGATCAAGATTTAACAAGACAAGTCTGACCAATTAGAAGTGTTCAAGGAGATGCATTGCATCATTGCTTGTCAGTACTAACACAGTGATAAATAGAGAGGATTGGGCGCATGATTTGTATTCGGGTCTTCATTGATGCCTTTTTGTGCTCTGTTACTTTTATAGATCATTTAGATGTGGCACAAATGAATGGGTTTATGTAATTTAAAACAAGGTTTGCAGTGAAATGCTTTTCGGTTCGCCCAGTCACATTTGTTACACGGGCAGTAAAGCCACAGCCTTGTTGTTTGGTGTCTAAATCCAGCCTGATGTAAGTGATTTGACGAATGGTATTTTACTGTATTTTTATGCTCGTTTACCATGAAGTTTTTACTGAAGCATTAAGCACAAAATTATGAAAAAGTTCTGAAAGTCCATAACTGGTCCTGATTTTGCGTTTCATATGTTTCTAAACAAAAGTTCAGAACATAATCATACTTTGTATTGTTTTTTTTAAACCTGTATAGAATATTGAAATGATTGAACCAATAACTGTTTACAGTTTATTATACAACAGAATTTCCTTTTTTGTGAGGGTTCATGTTAACTGATCTTTGTCTCGACCACAAAAGAAATGTTTCTAAAATGTACAGTATTGGTGTTGTTTTTCACACCATAGATATATTTAAGTAAATAAAGTAACTTATTTATACGCACAAATCGCTTCATTATTTTAGTCACAATTAATGTACAATTCATGCCCGATATATCACAAAGCTTCACACACACCTATACATATCCATGCATATATAATGTTTGTGTGTGTGTATTTTTAAAGTTCAGTGATTACTGCAACTAAAAAGCTATTATTAAATCACTGCTTATGCCTGACTGCTACATTCACTCAACTGAATGGAGGATATGTTGAGAGGTGTTGTCAGCTTTACTGTGGATGCTTTGTTCTTATCTGTGCTTATTGCTCAAAGCCGTGATAAGCAGACAGCAGTTAAGCTCCTGAAACCTCAGCCTGAGTCACTTCCTGTAAAGTACCAACGCATCAATATTACAGAAGAGTATTTCTAAAAAAAGTTGCCCTCATTGAGTCACCACAGTCGTGCAAGTTTTATTGGACTTTAAACTGCTAGTTTTCCATGCATGCAGTTGACCGAGTGTGTGGCAATGTCTGTGACTAACTACCAGTGGAAACAAAATATATTGCGTAGACTTGAGCTATACAGACATTACTTTCATTTTGAATAGGTCTGAATGTAAGCAATCTAGCAAACGAGTATAACATATTTTGTGAGTAATTCTGTAGCTGTCGACAGTCTAACAGCGCCACCTGTTGTCAAAACTCAAATGTGATTAAAATGCATAAAATGTGATTTTAGAAGATTATCCAGGCCAAACACGTCACGTGTAATGAAAGTGATTTATAAAATAAAGATTTTGTACGCCATATTGTGCGCGCATACAATTAACAGATATATGAAAAACAATCAACGATATGAGGGTTAAAGGTTTATCGAATCTTAATGTATGTTCCTTGACGTTTAAGTTAAGCAAGACCTTAAAAGATCACATTTAAAATATTCAGATTCACCAGCCAATCAAATAGTTTCTAGTGGGTGTATTTCTTTATTTAATGAGGCCTATGCGTCTTTACGCAATCACGCATTAATTGACAAACGTAATTGGACTATGGGAGGCAGGCAGGTGAAGACTGTGGAATTCATTGGTACTGTTGCGTACAGGCAAAATAAATAAAATTATACACTTTCGAAACCCGATTATGACCGAAATCAGTCTTTTACATTATTATGTATCCACACTAAAAACAAATACCTAAAAGCCGAATCTCCGGTAATAAAGTAGTGCCATCGCAGATTGATTCCTTTCTACAATAAAATGAATCAAAACACACCAGAAACAAAGCAGTACAAAGTCTCCTCACGGCCTCCATTGTAATTCCATTAAAGGATCTTTGAATGTATTTCAAAGACCGATATTTTCTGCATGACTGTTGTGATTGGAGAGTCTGTTAACCGAGAAATGAGGGTTGACTTCCACTTCAAATGTTCATTGGTAAGTGCATTATTTGAACTGTTACAGAAACATCGTGTGTTTTTTCATTTGACGCTTGCTTTTAATGGATTTATAGTTTAAACTATGATGGTTTTAGGATCCAATGCCATAGATTAATTTCTTGTCTAAGCACGGAGGTGTTTTCTAAATAGTTTTGGTGACGTTGTGTATGATGCCCGTTAGCGCGTCATTCAGCGAAATGGTGTTTTTACCCTTCATGCTTTTGATTATTGATATTGGCTAAATAAATACAGGGTACCGTGTTTCAGTGAATAAAATCAAAATAACCAAAACTGTCAGTTTAATGCTAAAACATAGGTTAACTGTACAACGCCTTCATATAAAACTTATTTAGCAGACAGGACGAACGCTGATGAATCCAGAGAGCCAACAATAAGCAAAGTATTAGCTACGTTTACAAGTAAGATCGTTTAGACGATCTGACGTTTGGACGTAAAGCTAAACTCTTTCTTCATCCACAAGAGGGCAGTAAAACATTGTACTATATTTTTGCTGTTGACATTTTTTTACAAAAATTATAGCAATTACAAACGCAAGCAATTTTATATATATATATATATATATATATATATAGTTAAACCTTTTTCAAATTATCCGTTGAAATTACTGCTGGCTATTGGAAAACTACAAACAATTCTAATGTTTCTTTTATTTTTCATTTGTTTTTAGATAATGACACAATTATTGTTTAATTGACTTTAAAACTGCCAGTTCAGAATTAATTTAAATATAGGTATGTCTTCATACAAATGCTTCTGTAGATACAAACTCTGCAGTATTCCTCTTTAATACATAAAGAAAGTGTAATTTGAGATATGTTTTTTTTAAGAAGCTAAAGGCTCATTTCTCTAAAAGCAGTATGATTACATAGATCCCTAAAATGCTGCTATATAAAATTATTGATATATAGACAATACGAAGAGAGAGATTTCTGGAAATTTCATTACTTAAGGTGAACGCCACAGTTTCATGTGTGTCGACCTATTTGAAAGAGATTCAGCTGAAAAATCTGTGAATTATAATATTCTCTATTGCACTTTATTCAGTGGTAAATGGCCATTGAAACAAATAAATAAAACTGAGTTGATGCACTCAGTAAAGAGTCGAAGCACCAGAAGCGATCTTGCTCTGTAAATCACCTATTGTGCCAAATAAAGACTGGAGATGTTATTTAACCATACAACGTCATTATCATGCACTCTGTTTTGTGTGAATAATCTGCAAATGAATAGAGACTTTAGATAATTATTTAGCAAACAAAATGCATCTTGCATGGTGGATCTGCAGTCCTACATCGACAAAAATGCAGACATTGATCTCGGAGGTGGCTCAGCCACGCATGAAGGTCTCATGCTCTTCTGGATACTAAAACTGTCTGTTCCAGTCTTAATTGTCTATAAAAAACAAGTTAGAGATGCTGGGATGACCTGATAACACTCCGTCAAGCGCAAAAAATACCCCACCATACTAAATTAACTATGTTTACAGCGCCTTCACAAACACAAGGCTGTGTGTTTTGTAGACTCTATAGCAAAAGTTTTACGCATTAGGCCCGTCTGATTGCTATATTTACATTATGTCTAGCTTTTTTGCAATAACAATGTGACCAAAACGTGGTAAAACGTAGAAATTCAGGGTCTGGACGCAGGGCCTTTTTAGATTTGCTATGAAACCAGTATTTTTTGATGTGTGACGCACATTCTGCCCATGTGTAAAAACTACATTTTATTAAACAAATATTTGTGAAATATTTCCTTTTTCCTCATTACACAATTTGTAATAATTAATGGAATTAACCACAATCTTTAAACCTCATAGCTCAGAATTTAAATTTTGAAGGCCAGTTAAGATTGTCCAAAAACGAATAAAAAATGGAACTAATGACAAAATGATGAGAAACGCATGAACTGATGAAAAAATAATGTAAACTCCCATAATTCTCATCTTCAATATAGAAGTGAAGACTATCTGCAGATATGTGGGTAGAAATTTCCTCTATTTCAATTAGATTATCATTTGAACTAACATTTTTGTTTCCGTGTTTGCTGTAACCTCCACGCTGCTCCTCAGTGCATCTCACCAAATTGAGATAAATTTTGCAGAGTAATTTGATTTGATTCATTGCCGATGCCATGTTTAATGCTTGCCAGCTCACTTAGACTAATTAGGGTAAAAATAGGGATTAAATCAATGTTTAGGTTTTCTAATATGTTGATGTAGTTTAACAATCAGTCTAATTCTTTTATCGTTTTACCTCTTGTAATGCAACAAGGCAACATTTACTTTGAAATTTGATTTGTTTATTTATAAAAATGACTAAAAATCTGAATTCGGACAGATAATTTGTCATGAATCCATTGTTTTTAGACCGCTGGTAACGAGCTTGTGCGATCATATTTCAAAACCTTTAAATAAGTTTAAAAGGTAAAGCGACTACCGTGAATTGAAAAATAGTATTACAAAACTTCATCAGGATATCAGAGTATCAGAATGTCCTTATATGTACCTCTTGTTTTCACATGCCCTTTCTTTTAAGAAAAAGAACAAGCACGCACACATGGGACAAAAGCCAGACTGAAGGAGAGCCACAAGGGGCATCAAATGATTCTCTTCATGTGCTAGTCTTTCAGATCGATTTAGTGAAACCAATTGGGGCAGCATGTAAAATTGGGAAAGTTACTTTCATCTACATGAAATAGACCTCATTCTTCTCTGACATTTTTTAGGAAGGTCCAGACAAACTGATTAGTGCCGAAAACAGCCGGTCTATCACATGTTGATAAACCTTTAGAAGCAGTTAGGAGAGGTAACCTCCCCTCGTATGCGACTGAGTGGTTTCGGACCCAGATGACCCGGATCATAGTGATAAACAGATTCACATTCACATTTTCTGAATATTTGATTGGGTATTGATTTTTTTTTTGTTGGTTTTGAAGTTGCTAATACGTTTTTTTATGTTTGCGGTTAAGAGAGGAGTATTTCAAGCTGTATGTGCACTACGTGGTCACTTTTAATGAACATTTAAAATGCATGTTTAATGTAACCGTACAGTGGTGGTGTCTGATGAAGTGTCAGGTTTTTATGCCCTTAACCAAATCCTATGAATGTGTAACACCCTTCATTGACTCCTCACGTACAAAACAAGATGCATTTTTCATAAAAAATTAGTTTTATTTTCGTCCTACCTTTAAAGACTGAATTCTGCTTGTCTGAGAGTCTGTTTGTGAACTGAAGCTTAAGCAGCAAGATAGCCTAAAACATACAGGCAAGTTTACCTCAGAATGTACAAAAATCAAGAAGGTTTAGATTTTATTGAGGGTTTAGATATACTTAACCCTCATTGAAATGCTGTGGCAGAACTTAAAACATGCAGTTTATGCCTACAAATAGGCTACAAATGTCACTAGGCTGAAGCAGTTGTGTTATGTATAGTCCAAAATCTCTCCATAGCAGAGTGAAGCTCTCATTTACCACAGGGGTTGTTTGGTAGCGGTTATTGCTGCTAATGGCTGTGTAAACAGTTACTGACGCGATCTTTAAAAAATAAACACATAATGGATGTTTTTCATAAAGAGTCATTTAAATTAATTTACAGATTTGGTAACAATTGATTCCGTGTGAAAATATTCAAAAATGCAGAAATGACAGTGTTTGACATGTTTTAACAGCACTGTATACGTTTTCACTCAGCAGCCTGTAGCTTGTCTTCAATTGTATCTTAATCATTAGTTTAATTTTTTATTCTGTACTTTTTCATGTACTATTTTGTATACAAAATCCACTTACGAAATTGGACCAAGTCAGAGTGTTGCTCTGTAGGCCCAGTTCTGTCAGCTACATGAAATAATCTGTCAGGTTATGAGTGGCACAAATTGATCCCAAATCAGCTCCATTATCTTAATATTTGAACACGATCAGTGGTTTGTTTGTGGTGAGGAGCGAACAGCCCCTGCCTATACAGGGCTAAGTGAGAATGTTAGAGACATGGAGCATCACCCCACGCAGCATGACCTCACACATGTCCCCTCATCAGACAGCACAGCACTCGTCAGCACATGAACGGTTGTTAAAATTGTTTGGTAGGGACAGAATATACATCTGTTTCATAGCCATTTATAACCAGTGTGCTTTTTAACCTTATGGTGTATATACATTTACTTGCTATGTAATTATACAATTAACTGTTATCTATAAAGAATTTATGTTGGTGTGCTTTGTTTGGTATGTCAATTTTAGGACCTGGCTGACAAATAACACTCTAAAGAGCAGAAGGGTATATATGCTTTACCTTACCTATATAAGTAATACAGTGGGTTTATGGTTGAATTGGTTTAATAACTGATCATTACCACTAAAGTCTGGATGTGTTGTGGAAATGAGCAGGAACACCTTTAAGAAAGACTAAAACCAAGTCCACCTCATAGACATTCCTTTCCTTGCTTTCAGTGATGTATGGGGACACAATGTCATTACCAAGCTAGTGATTTAACACCCTTTAACACTTCCATCTGGAATGATAGTCAGCCCCAATGCTAAAAGTGTCGTATGGAATCAACCTTAGTCTGCTGGGCTTTGTGTGATTTGGTGCATCTGTTCTCTTCTACTTTTCTTGCGTTCTCTCTTTCCATTGCTTCTCCTCTTAGTGTCCACAGGACAGCTATAGGCCATGAAACCCTTTTAGTAGACTTATTTATTTTACTTTAGACAAACATGTTTGTCTAAGTTCACTCAAGGAAAACGGTATACTAACATATAAATGGGTAAATGGGTTCTTTTCTTGCTTTGTAACATCAACATTGTACTGTAATTCCACACAATTAATAAATGTAGGACACGTTTAAAACCAGAAACATGAAAACCCCTTTAACCTTTAAAATCTGCTGTTCTTTATCGCCATCTAGTGGTACGTTTTCCTTTGTGGCCGTCATTAACACTTCACTTCCATACAGTATTCGCATTAGCCCACATGTAAAAGTACATTTAGCATGTTTTGTATCTCCTTGTATAATTAAACAAATAAGGCCAATTGTTTTTTTTTGTTTTTCTTTGGTGGTTGAGGGAATATTTAGATTGTCTCGAGTCATACGTTTGCGCATGTAAAACAGTTGTTCAATACAAAACGTAACGTAAGTCCATTTAGTGTTGAGAATTTTAGTGAAAATCCGCCAGGCCTCACCAGCGTTCCCACAGATATGAGCTACATTGAGTCTGACAAATCGTTTCGTGCAGCAACTAATGTAAGAAAGCTCCATCTTTTCACATTGTATGGGCTGTCTTGCTTTACTCTGCTGTCTGTTTAAGAGACCACAAAACCATTTAAGCTAATGGTCCCTTGGGACGTGACATGTTTAGTCGTGTGGAAGTATATGTTAACCAGGAATGCACCCAAATTAACGACGACATGTTAACAACAAAGCGCAACTTTCAAGTCAAAAGTGCGTCTCTGTTCCTAAAGCGGAATGCCCATATTTTATAAACGTTTCTGTGCACACACAGGCACACCTAAACAATCTTTGTATTCATATTAAGAAAAATAATTAAAGTTATAATTCGCTGTGAATTTTCTTTACCCCTTGATTGTTTACAAGAATAATTTGTAAACCAGCAGCTTTCTGGGTTGGACTGTCAACATATGTTCATGGACAGGAGATATTGACTTCAAACAAAACTATTTTAGATTACGCCTTTTAGTCACTTTTACCATTTACACTTTATTATCACATTACATAATGCTTAACAGATATGTGTATTTGAAAGTACAAGAACTACCGGCCTGCTAAGCATCATATAATGTTTGTTAATAACAATAAAGAACGGTATGTACTGTTAGAAAATATTATATACCAAAGCGCAGCACACATCTTTAAAAAAATTTGTTGTAAAATCTTTATTTTTATCTCGTGTTATTACATCTGAAGACTATTGGTAATGGCCGATTTTCATGGCTTATAATTGCTTATAAATATCTATATTTGTTATTTCTGACGCTTGCATGCAACAATTCCGAGCCCGTCTTGTTTGTGATGACAGTTTTCATTACATATTTAATGGCATCATATTCGGATTTTTTTTTTGCTGGTTGGTTTTGCTGGTTGTTTCCATTAAATCCGGCACTTATTTCCGTCAATTTGTCGATTCTTCGTCAGTCAGTATGACTGAATTGTTTTCATGTGAAAACGACTTGAAAACGAAAATTAAAAGTCCTAGCACTATTTTAAACAAATTAGATTATTTGTACTTTCTTATAATATTCTTGGGTAGTTGAACAATTCGTTTAAAACAATCTTATGCATAATATTTATTTAAAGCGAAGGAAAACACAACTTCGTTTTCATAACGGACTTCACATTGAATTGCACCCTTAGCATTCTGTAAAATGCATTATATACTATGTATGATATGAAACACTTATGTACACTACAAAAAAACAAAGAATATAATATAAAACTGTGTAATACAATGTAGTGTAATAAAAAACAGCATTTTGTTTTTTACTTTTAGACATTGTCACAAATGATAGTAGATCAGTCAAATGTTTCGATTGTTTTCTGTTCATAGAGTGAATGGAAAGCTGGACACTCTTGAGTGTGCGTGTGCGTGTGTGTTTGTCTTGCTCTCTTCTTTTTGTGATTGGTCGAAAAAAACATGCTCGTTCCCCTCCGTGCCCACATGAATAAAAGAAGACCGCGAGAGCCTATCGGCGCGCGCGACACCCCTCCTGCACCGCGCGCTAAAGTTATCCACTTCAGCTACTCCCAACCCCTGCAGACTTTGTCATCCAAAACGATCAGACCTTTTAAGAAAACACTGCAAAGAATTAAGTAACCTTTGTTCACTGGAGAACGTTTGGAGTACCCCCCTTCCTGGCGCGCGCTGCATCTTGTTTCAGCAGTAGTTATTTCGCTCATGCCCCCCTCCGCACGAGACGACAGAAGCGTTTATCTTTGTTTGTTTTTTGTTTGGCGGTTTCATATCTCCGCAGTAGCGGATTGGCTGGATTTTTTTTGTTTTCTCTTTGTGATAAAGAAGGCTTCCTGTATTTTTAGTCATCAGGAAAACGTTCATCAACAAGTCTGGACTTGAGTTTAATCATCAGCCTTATTGTGCCTCGTCATTTGTTAAAAGCAGAATGTCATCTATACCGCGAATGATGCGCCCGGCTCCAGGACAGAGCTATCCTCGCACTGGATTCCCCTTGGAAGGTTTGTTTTGGCAGGCGTAGGATACATGTTAAGTTGTTACTAATATTGCAAGTCAGGTAGGCCAACACTTTAATTTATTATCATTATTTTTGCAGAAAATTGCAAAAGTGTGTATAACATATTTAGAGTTTTGTAGACTACGGTCAAATGGTCAAATTCAAATATATTAGTTTATACCAATATTTTAACAACTGGAGTGCAAATGATAAAGCAGGAGGCCCAGCGCGCCTTTACGAGAAATTTGTTAAAAACATTTATTTAAAAAACGCGAATATGCCAAGAATCTAAAATAAATCATAATATTAATATAAACTTTGAAATTGTATAAAATGTATTCGAATCACAATATTACAAATTATTCCTTTTAGTTATAGTACTTTTGTTACGCAATGAAAGCAAAATTTAGACCAAAATTAATAATTCCACTTATTATAATTGGGCTTCTCAGATACTAAATACAGGGTATATGGGTTAATTTAAAACTTATTTATTTGATATTACTCATTTTTTACGTATTAAGAACTTCTTAAGTTGAAATATGGGCTAATGTTAGATTTAATTTTCAATTCTTTACCGCACAGTTTCAACTCCTCTGGGTCAAGGTCGAGTGAATCAGCTTGGCGGAGTATTCATCAATGGCAGGCCTTTGCCAAATCATATTCGCCACAAAATAGTTGAGATGGCTCACCACGGCATTCGCCCCTGCGTGATCTCCCGACAACTTCGTGTTTCCCATGGTTGCGTGTCCAAAATCCTTTGCCGGTATCAAGAGACGGGCTCAATCCGCCCAGGAGCAATAGGGGGAAGTAAACCCAGAGTGAGTACATTATTATTAAAATTATTCTAGACAATCTCCGAGCATATTTTCTATAAATAAAATACATTTAGTACATTAAACACGTTAATGTACAATTTTAACTATCAATAATGCTGCTCTTTTTTAATTTATACTCTTTATATTTACTTTTCCTTTCTACGTATTTCTCGTCACGTTGAAAACAAAAGCAAGTGGCAACACCTGACGTGGAAAAACGAATCGAAGAATATAAGCGGGAAAATCCTGGCATGTTCAGTTGGGAAATCCGGGACAAACTTTTGAAGGACGGTGTGTGTGACAGAAGTACAGTTCCCTCAGGTGAGGCCTTATCTGGTAAGCAGCCCCTTTTTTACCACCTCAACCTCACATTCATCTCAGATCTTTATTTACACAAATGAACGGTTAAATATTATTAAAATAAAGGTTATTAAATAGCTCGTTTTTATATGGGTTATTTAATGTTTAAAATGTATAATAATAATGCTATCTCGGTTCATATTTGTTTTTCCATCAGTTAGTTCAATTAGTCGGGTTCTTCGCACGCGGTTCGGCAAAAGAGACGACGAGGACGATTGTGACAAAAAAGATGACAGTGGGGAGAAAAAAACTAAGCACAGCATTGACGGTATACTTGGAGACAAAGGTAAATGAATTAAATATTCATCTGATTGTATAATGCAAAAGCGTCTAACTGGCCTACATAAACCTTTTGCATATTGTGGAGATAGGCTTGCATATTAAATCGTTTCTCAGTGCTTTCCCAAAACACTTAGGCTACAATTTGTTTCTGTCTGTTGAAGTGCCATTTAGTGATTTGATTTAGTGTGTATTTATACTGGCCCTGACGTAAGGTATTTAGTCCTTGATCTATTTGTACAACCCCACTCATTTGACGGCGGGTAAAATGGGTCTCTTGAAAATGATAACTGACAGATGACCGATGTGGCATTTAGTTTTAATTACAGCCCAGAAGTCGAGCATTGCCCTCTGATACTCGCGATTATGCGGAACTTTTATTTTTTTAACTTTTATATGTTAATTATTTCTTATTGCACATTGTAATTCAATACATTATCATTTAAAAACGTTTTATTTTGCACTATTAAGAAATATTGCTATCTTATGGTTGACGGTTTAGTCTGCAAATAAGGAGCGATCGTAGGAGCAAGTCTATAAGGAGCAATCGTGTTGTTTGCTTAGTTAAAGCGATATTACAAAACGTTGTCTTTTGAGACAGCTTTTCTTAAACTTGAAGATGAACTTCAGTCTAAAGATCTGCTTCAGCGAAGCTCTTCTGGAGAAAAAATGAATGTGCTACAAAGCAAAGCCTAAAAGCAAGAGGAATGAGACCGTCCTTTCAAATTCAAAACTCCGTTAAGAGGGAAAACTTTGACAAAAGACCGAGAGTGGAACCATGGAGAGATAAATTATTCAATACACCCTGCTGCTAGATAGTTTTGTAATATTATGGAATCGTCTGTTGGAATAGAATGAGATTTGGAGGGTGCAAAATGTTTTATTCTTTTTTGGAAATGCCCACTGTTCTTTTTTTGGAAATCACCATTGTGTTTCTTGGCTGACGTTTGGAGAGGTGGTTAGGAGGTAGGTGGTGCGCAGTTTAGCGTTACGCTTATGATATTTCAACTGCAGTTCGTAGGAAGTAGGTCAGTTTTAATGAGACCTCGTGTCATCGACCCAATAACTAGGTCGCATGAACAATATTTTTTATTAAATGTTGAAGTGTTGCAACGACTAATGCAGCTTCGTGTTGTAATATGTCTTTTATTTACTCTGGGACTCTGGGATCTCTCTGGAGCTGTTTTGCAACATTTGCTTGTAGTTTGACTCTGTACAGAAATGAAAAAATTGGTATTGTCTTGGAAACCATTTTGTGTTTTTGTTTGTGCGGACGTAAGCGTGCGCGCTTGAACTCAACACCCTCATAACCTCAGTGGACAGGCATTAAGCTCAGGGTCTGTGCCAGCAAGTACAGAAAGAGTCACAGCTGTTGAAATACTGATACACGAAGCGACAGTACATGATTATACATTTCTGTCATTGCTCTAGATTAATTTAAAACACAACACCGTACGTCATTAATAAGAATATGGCATACAACCGATGCGTGCGTGCGTGCATTTCAAAAACCTGTCCATCTGCACGTTTGTGTACATTTTTGTGTTTACTTACATTTTTAGTCTCCAGTTCACCTCATATTTATCCTTGAATTTGTCAAATATCTTTCCACGCTGTCACACCAGGGAGCCAAAAAGCAATCGTTTTCTCGGGGCTGCTTTCACTTGATCATCCAACCGGCATTTTATAATGTTAAGACTTATTAGAGTTTGTAATGAAAACGTGTCTTTTGAACAAGCGGCTATGTTGCGGATGGGTGTAATAGCTCACAGGCATAGTACGAAACTTATTTATCCCCAATCAGCTCTCACTCCCGGAGTTCCAAGCACAACGTTATTGTCGAGGGTTTTAAAGCAGATTAAATTGAGCCTTTTCTTTCTCGTCGCTTTCATCTTTAAACGGCCCTCGCTGTTAGCCCTCGGCACAAATTCATGAGATTTTACGTTTTGCGCACACTTGTTAGGGATTCATATATTTATTCGATTATATTGTTTTATTGTATTCTGTATTGGAAATGAAATGAGACTCCAAGCACTCTGTTTGTGGACAAATAGAGCATTTTTGTGTTACTCTGGGAATTAAGTTATTGAAATTTATAACCAAGCTAAAATGCAACCGTTTGTTCGTAATTATGCATCTTCGAAACAGAAGTTAGGCTATTTGTCTGTGTGGTCCTTTTGAAATGAGATACATTTTTAGGGTTTGTCCCCAAAGCATACAGTACCTGTCATGATGTGTTTAACGAATGTTGCACCTCTGTGCTGTTGTTGTGCTTTTATCTACCATGTTCTGATATTCACTCTCTGTTTGAAAATAGCGAGTTTTAACGTACCGTGTTTGTGTGCACGTACAGATATTATTACCTGAATTTCTTACCTGGTCTCTTGGGGATCTGTCAAGCTAGACGGTGTCACTAAGCATGTAATTAACTTGTTAAGTGACAACGCTTAAAGTGTATCTGATGAAGAAGACGAATTTAATCTTTACGAACGCCAGAATACGTAGAGAATCATGAAAACAGGACCTGAAAACAGAATCATGAAAATAGGAGAATAAAGTCAAATGAATTTAAAATAATTTTTACTCTGTGCCTTTGGCGGAAATAACGAACACACTCGTTTCGAGAATGGACCAATTACACAAGACCCATTACATCGAACGAATTAAAAGTGTGTGTGGTTTGGTACGCGGGTAGTTTTGTAGAGAAACTAAAGTTATATTTGAGACTCTGAAATAAGCCTCGTTTGAAGAAAAGGGACCGTGAGGATGAGTCGCGAGACCACTTCAAACAAATCCATCTGAAATGGAGCGAGAGAGAGAGATTTAGTAAAAGTATGAGGAAGTTATTTAGCTATTAATATTTTTCCTCAGGCATCGGGAGTCACTCCATCTGCACTTTCTCGCAGCTATTTGGCTGGGCTGAAATTGAGGGAGCCCCAAATGTTGGGAAGAGATAACACAATCATCACAGCCGCGGTCCTGCGCTCTGCATCAGTGTGTTAAACTCGGATTAACCTCCCCTCTCACTTACACTGCCGCCCAATACATTGCGTGGATATTTTGTGGAGAAAGGCCCTATTTGTGAAGTGCATTTTCTGTTTTATTATTATAATAATTATTGTACAAGTAATGAAGTAAAAACATATCTACAACAAATTTTTAGAATACACACCATATGATAAACCGTCGTTTGTCCTGATGAACAATAGAAGCCGTAGATTAGAAGACGTTGTTTTAATGTTAATAATACCTAATCTCGTTGCAAGGTCATCGCGTTATCATGAGTGTGTACTGTGGAATATGCTAATCCAGAGATCATGACACTAAAGCGACTGTTTCTAGCGTCAACTGCGTTGCCTTGTGAAACGCTTGCACTAACTGAATTACACGCTAGTTAACTTTGGTCCCACACTTTGCTGAGTAAATTGTTTCTCAAACGTTCACTAAAGATACATTTCATACAAAACTAGGCCCGCACCAAGATCCTTAATTCGTGGAACGAATCAAATGTTGAAAAAGTCGAATCCTGTCCACTTATTTTTTTTCCTGACGTATTTTGACAGCTTTTATGTCTTACATGACTCTCTTAGCTTTGTTTTGACAACGTTTTCCTTTCTCAAAAACGTTCTGCTGCTTAACAACCAATAAATATTTTTGATATAAGTATGAAATGCGACATAAACTGATTAGGAAGTCTAAGATCTTATACACAACAAAACAGCCAATCGCTAAGCAACAAAAATATTAATAATAATAGTCTAATAATAACAATAAATGGACTAGGCTGTGTTCCAATTGCGTGTCATCACAGTCAGTCATGATACAAACTTTGGGAGTGACATTTGACGAGAATGTGCACAGGTTGCGTAAACACTCTTGCACAGAATATTAATATGCAATTATTTTCAACAGCTTTGCTGACCTGTTAACTTGGGGCGGATCCCATAGATGCTACGAAGAGCATTTTGTTGTGTATTTCAGATGTTTAAGGGAGGGAGGAAGAACAAGGGAAAGTAGGTGCAGAAAGAGGCGTCTGGAGGAAATTGAGAGGCTTATAGTCTTTGATCCTTGGGTGCTTTTTCTTATCGGAAACATTTGTGGTGACGCTAGGACAATGGGAGTTCGTCATATTACAGAATGACAGTGCTGCTTCAAGGCTGCCTGTCTATTAATTAAACTATTTCTTGCCATGTGGGACATGGTCTATCTCCGTGCACATATTACCGTGTGTGAGAGAGAGATTTCTTAAAGGGGCATTACCTATTTCGACCTACTATAGTAAAATTCAAAAGTCGACTATGGAATACATGGTTTCACATATATTCACATATAAATGTAAGCGCATAGTCTTTTCACACGCATTTTCTTTAAAGACGTCCTTACGCCGTCTAAAAACTCTATTAATTCATATACCAAATTTACGATATTTTGTATGAATTGCGCCATTATGTGGTTAAAATGCATGTCATTCGGGGAGATTGGCACTGTGTTTGGAGCAGGGGGTATCCTGTTAGACCAGAAGAACAAAACGAACAAACGACTGGGGAAAACTCCTGCTGACACTAATAAAAGTATTGGCCTCCGGGCTTCCTATGTCA
This sequence comes from Botia almorhae, assembly GCA_036877575.1. Lineage (NCBI taxonomy): Eukaryota > Metazoa > Chordata > Actinopteri > Cypriniformes > Botiidae > Botia > Botia almorhae. The sequence goes on from JAZGTJ010003026.1 coordinate 37,424, forward strand.
CAAAAGTGTTTTTGATGCCATGGACTCGACAACTCTTTAGTGCTATACGCTGCCACTGTAAAACTGGAGGTCCACGGAACTCTGGTTGACCCCAAATTAAGACTAAGATGTCGATTTTGTTTATTAGTCCAAAGAACCGCCCATAAACTCGTTTAAATTAAACTTTGGACACGGGTTGATGAAGTAACATTCATTATTTTTCAATAAATAAACTTACGTCTAAAGCTATTTTTGGAAACGAGGACTATATGGCAAAATAATTATATAGTACGTGTTGTACTTAATATTTTAACAACAAACGATTTGTCCTAATATACAAGCTAAGTACCTATTCTTACGAGTTCGGTGTATTACTGATATATGTACTGATGTATTTTATACCGGTGTATTAAATAAATAATACAACAAATAAAACGAATCAAAATTTCGTCGCAGGCAAATGCTTAATAAATAAAACCGAAAACAACAGAAAAAGACGCTATACATATTCACGCGCTATATGCCTATTACAAATACATTATACGCAACTATCTAATAGCATAGCTGCAATTTAAAGAAACAAGAAACCTTTAACATACTACTTGACCTGTTGATTTTGATCTTATTGTTCGTATCGCTTTCAAACCAGCTTTAATGGCCTCCTTGGGAATACAAATATAGGAAAAGAGGAGTTA